>LAPY01000771.1:93590-106864 GCA_000970635.1 Eragrostis tef
AAGCACTTGAGCACATATTTTATTTTTCCAAAAATTCCAAATTCAATCTAGGTTCAATTATTTAGTGAAATTTTATTTTGGAAAAATCATGGAAGGTAAGAGTTTAGAAAAGGTTCAAATTTGGAGTGATTTTTGTTCATTTTGAATTTTATTTATTTAT
The DNA here is from genome assembly GCA_000970635.1 of Eragrostis tef. Taxonomy (NCBI): domain Eukaryota; kingdom Viridiplantae; phylum Streptophyta; class Magnoliopsida; order Poales; family Poaceae; genus Eragrostis; species Eragrostis tef. Next base: position 93,751 of record LAPY01000771.1, read on the forward strand.
TTGTTTTTTTTTCTTCTTTTTCTTATTCTTTTGATGCCAAAAAGTAGGGTATTACAGTTTGGCCATAGCTAGACAACCCTTCTCGTCAGAAATTGGAACGAAAGGCTCTCGGAACAGAAGCACAACTGTTGAATCGTCGGCAAGGCCGGCACTAAGCAGAAGGAGATCATTTGCTCGTACGGCGGTACTGTGATGATTTGTTGCCCGCAGATTGATTAGCGTGTCGGCATGCGGGAGGTCGGTGATCTGACCAGTGAATAGATTGAGGAGTTGGACAACAAGGGTTTTCGGCGTAGCACGAGGAGGCCCTCGGCAGTAGGCCCCAAGATGAAGCAATGGTGGTGATATGGTAGGAAGGTATTGATGCACTCGCCGGTGTAAACGTTGAGAAGGCGTCTCCGTCGGTCAAAGAAGGGGTACGGTCGAATGATGAGCCACCGATGGGGATGGAACCGGCGGTCGAAGACGCTTTGTGCGCGTGGGTCGTCGGAGCATGCGCGCCACGCGGCACACGCCGCGCGGAAGCGGACGTAGTCGGTCACGTCGTTGGCGAGAAGACGATCGGCGATCAGCCGCGCTGGCCCGTCTGATAGGTTCGTCCAGTCCCTCCAGCCTGCTGCCGTGGACATTGCCATGGACGGTGAGGTTCAGACGGTTCCTGACGACGACAATCCAGGAGAAATCCAATTTATGTAGTTGCAATGGAGCAACAAGTAGAGAATAGGCGGTTTTGGAACCGAGGTCTCTTGGTGATTTTATTCTCGTGTCTGGGAACGTGCCCATCTCAAACTCGGATGCGAATTCCGTAATCAATGGGGAACACCTGAGCCTGCTCGTGTAACTGAGTCAATGGTAAATCCCTCATATGCTAATGCTGTTTGGTTGCACATGGTGGTTGTACGTACAACCAGGTCGTGTGTATAGCATTTTCGATTAAAAAAATGGTGTTCATATCCGATTCTAGTGTGATGATCTGCATGCCTTAGATCACTATTTGTTCTTATACTTTGACCAGCTGGAAATAGAATAATTATATCACTAAATTGCCTTTATTTCCATCAAATACTGCAACTCAAAGGCAGCCCTTACCCAGCATTGGGATGGATGCCGTTTTAGATCTTGCAAGACAGCATCATCAACGCTGTCGCTCAGCCATGTAGCACGCTATATGATCAACCATACTACACGGGCGCTCGTCCCTGCAGTCCATGTCGATTCTTCCATCTAGGAGATGGAAAGCGTCAACTTGCGCCCTCCCAGCCCTCTCGTCGTAACGGCTGCAAAAGTAGACCGTGTCAGCAGAGATGGACGAGGACACCCCGGCGGGCACCGACAGTGCACGGTCACCTCTATCATTGACGAACACTGCGCGCCCGCCAAGCCCAGCCATGGTCACCGTCTTCCTTGCGTCCAAATCCACCCAGTACACCTCGCAAGTCCTTTGGGGTTGGCCGTTTACGCCTGGGATCCCGCGGTAAGCCACTCGTACTAATATCAACACCCCGTCATTGTCCACCAGGCAAAGCTGGGGAAGCAAACCCGACACTTCTCCACATTCATAGTTAGCTGCCGTCACCAACCGTGGCTGCTTGTCTGCAGCAGTTTCCACCACCATGATTTTCTTGGTTGTGGCACAGTAGATTCGACCGGCGAATGACATGGTTGACGTGATCGCGCCGTCAGGATAGAGCCGCGTCCAATCCTCGTCGCTGGGCTTGGAGATGACTAGACCACTGCGGCCCAACTGAAGCACAGCCACGGAATCATCATCCACAAGTGCAGCAGCACAAGTATAACGCCTCAGAAAATCTTGTATGCACGTGATCCATGGTAGCTTAACTGTTGCAGTTGCAGGCGGGAGGCTGATGAGCTTCCCTGTCACCGGGTTGAGGAGGTGGACGACGTCGGTGACCTTCCAGCAAAGGACGAGGACGCCATCAGTGGTTTGCCCCAAGACGTAGCGGCGGTGGAGGAGCGGGATCCTCAGGTGGATGCACCAGCCGGTGAGTATGTTGAGGAAGCATCGCCGGTCGTGGATGTCGAATGCGCGCGGGAGCATGATCCACCCACGGTCGAAGACGCCGAGCGCGCGCGGGTCGTCGGAGCACGCGCGCCACGCCTTGCACACCGCGCGGAAGCGGATGTAGTCGGCGATGTTATTGGAGAAGACGTGCGCGGCGATCAGGCTCATCGGCCCCGCCGTCAGGTTCGCCCAGTCCCTCCTGCATGCCCGTGCACGCATGGCCGCACAAGTGATGCGTTTCTTCAGGCAGACCAAAAAAGTATATTGTAGCAGAAAAGCATGCACTTGCGAATCAGCTGGACGAAGCAAATACGACGAGGTTATGAACCGTGCCAGTCAGAGTGTATATCATGGACGACGAGTCGACTTGGTCGGTTCTCATTTTATTGTAGCGTGTTCGGGAACGAGTCCATCTAAAAGTCGGATTAGAATATGACTAACGGTGGAAAGAAAAGAAACGGGACACCTGACACTTAGATGGAAACAAAATTGAGGCTGACACAGAACTATAGAATATTCACAATTGTCAGTGCAATGTATCTAAGCTTATTCTTCATCAGTCTGTAAAAGGAAATAGATGTAGGATGAACTCGACATGCTTTTCTTCAAAGTTGTGTTAGAGTCTTTTAACTGTTGGCGGCTGCTAGAGTACCCCGTATTCCGGTCCGTCAATGCTTTGACCCTGGCCATGTGTGCTATATTTGCTACAACTACAAGGTACAATGACAGAGTGTTGATAAAGTTAACGGAGGAAGCATCAAAACATAACATTGTCCACGGAGTCAGCAAATATATACTTCATATCATGTTAGTACAAAAATCACATTCAGATGCAACAGTTGCCTATTCCAGAACTTCTTTAACACCATGCCGCTGTGCCGTCAGGCTCAGGCGACACAACTGACCAAGCAACAAGGACTTCCAATTTGCAGGTGCCAAGCTGAAGAGTAGCATAGCTTCTACCTGCTTCTGCAGCCTTGAACACCACGAGCTGTTCGGCAAAAGTCTTACCACCTTGACACACATTGTAAAAAACAACCAGCCCGTCATTCCCAACAGAAACAACATGACGAGAAAGCTCCACATCGCCATCACCGCTAACAGGCACGTTACTATCTACTCCAAACTCAAAGAGAACATTTTTCTCATATTCAACATCTAAGAGATGAGCAGTAATTTGACCATGAACACCATCTGGCCATGACCCCAGTGACTTGAATAAATATTGTGGCTTCCACAGAAGAGGCAACTTTAGCAAGTGTAACCCTCAGTGTGCTATTCTTGTTCGTGTAACCCCTCTAATGATTGTCAAACATGCTTGGACCCGAACCAGAAGAGTACATCGTCAAAGGCGCAGCTAGAAAACTTAAGTATTGATCTTCAGATTTGGTAGTGCCGTTCACTTTTAGCTCAGCATCGATCGTCACGGGGCCCAATGAAGGGTCCGTCAACAAAACAGCACGGGTGGGACCTGTCAGTGCCAAGTATGGATCCTGCATGCAAAACAACCAATTAAATTAATCATTGGCAAGCTGAAGTTTTTTTTAAAAAAAAAGAGGTTAAAAAATTAAACATTGAGCAGCAAAAGAGCATAGTTACTGTTCGTACAATAAGGAGATATCAGCCAGTTTAATAATCACAAACATAATGTGATAAATAGTAAGCAATGTCCTCTGCATCAAAGTTGGGTCGTTCCGTGCTTCCATCCAAGGTATCAAATGCCTCGACTTTCAGTTGAGAAGAACTCTTATAACCCTCGCACACGTAGATGGTGTCAGCCTTGATCGTCGGCGAAACCCAGGCAGGCACCCAGATTGAACGCGTGTTGTACAGGCAGACGAACATCGCGCGACCATCAAGTCCTTTCATCGGTATCATTTCTCCCGTGTCCAGGTTTGCTCGGTAAGCTCGGTACTTATCCTCAAAACTGTCGTTGTGGTCGTCTAAAAATATATGACTGAAAGAAACTAGCATATCGGTATTGTGGTAAATTTTAAGAAGCCCCTCGACTGGAACGTCCAGCGTGTAGCTGGCTACTTCCACAAGTTGTGGCTGCTGGTTCCCCCTAGTTTCCACCACAAAGATGTCCTTTCTGTTGATGCAGTAAAAGTGGCCCGCAAACGGAAACGCCGATAGGACTGGGGGAAAGATGCCAGGCTGCTGCGTCGTCCAAGACTTGTCACCTGGCTTAGCGAACGCAACATCGGAGAAACCAAAAAGAAGCGCAATTGTGGAGCCGTCGGCGAATCCGGCACCACGCAGACCGAACTCCTTTAGTTCGTCGTCCAGACTCCATTCGATGCAGTCCTCCAGAAGCGTCGTTGCACTTGGGAGATCGGCGAGTTGTCCTGTCAGTGGGTTCAGGAGCTGGACGAGGTAAGTGTCCTTCCGGCACAGGAGGACCAGGCCCTCGGCGGTGTGCCCAAGAATATAGCAGCAGCGGGGATCAGGGAGGCGCACGCGGACGCGCTCACCGGTGAAGACATTAAGGAATAGTCGCCGGTTGCCGGCGACGTTCAAGGTGGGAGGGAGCATGATCCAGCGCCGGGGGTGGAACCGCCGGTCGAGGACGCCTTGTGCACGCAGGTGGGCGGAGCACGCGCGCCACGGCCGGCACACCGCGCGGAAGCGGACGAGGTCGACCGCGTCGTTGGAGAGGACGCGTTCAGCGATCAGGCCTGCCGGCCCGGCGTCCAGATTCGCCCAGTCCCTTCCCTTGCGTGATCGCGATGTCGGAGCACTTGACGTCGTCGCCATGGTTTCAGCGAGTCTTTCGGCAATGGGGTTGGCGAGCCATATGTCACGGAGAAAAGGGCAACTCAATCGATCAGGACTCTGTTAGCTATGGCAGTTCTTGAACATCTCCTGGAAAACGTCATTGTCTCCTCAGAAAATTATTATATAATGCAAAAGATGGTTTAGGGTCCAAGATTTTCTTTGAAATCATTATAAACTACCAGGATGGACAATTTGGTGCCACAAGAACTTGATTATTTTTTGAAGGTGTTCTTTCTTTGTGTCGATGGATATCTTCCTCTAGGAACTTGCATGTAAGATAAAAATATCAACCAAAGGTCTTTTCGAAAATTATTAGATGGGTAGCCTCCTATAGTGTCGTTGATTAGGGTCTTTTTTTTTTGCGCCTCTAACCTTGTACCGTGTACTCCCTCCGTCTCAAAATAGCTGATACTTTCAAAATTTTACTCATAATGGCTATCACTCGCTTCCCAATACAACTTACTCTCTCTACGTGTATCCTAATCCAGTGTTTCTAGTTTCCCATGCATTCTCTGCATTTTCATCCCTCCTCAATTACCGCGCCCAATTCGTAAAATGACATCCATAAGTTGCAGATTCAGAAATATAATTTCATTGTTCGCCACAAGAGTTGGAGGTGCATTGTTCGTACAATAAGGATATATATTCAGCTAGTTTAATAACCACGGACATAACATGATAAATAGTAAGCAATGTCCCCTGCATCCAAGTTGGGACGTTCCACGCTTCCATCCAAGGTGTGAAATGCCTCAACTATCGGTCGACCAGAACTCTCATAACCCTTGCACACGTAGATGGTGTCAGCCTTGATCGTCGACGAAACCAATGCAGGCACCCAGATCGAATGCGTGTTGTACGGGCAGATGAACATTGCATGACCATCAAGTCCTTTCATCGGTATCATTTCCCCTGTCTCCAAGTTTGCCCGGTACGTCCGGTACTTATCCTCAAAACTGCTGTTGTACTTGTACAGATGACTCAAAGAAACCAGCACATCGGCATTGTGGTAAATTTTATGAAACCCCTTGACGGGAACGTCCAGCTTGTAGCTGGCGACTTCCACAAGTCGTGGCTGCTGGTTCCCCCTGGTTTCCACCACAAAGATGTCCTTGTCGGTGATGCAGTAAAAGCGGCCCGCGAGAGGAAATGCAGATAGGACCGGGGGGAAGATGTCAGGCTGCGTCGTCCAAGACTTGTCACCAGGCTTGGCGAAGGCTACGTCGGAGAAGCCAAAAAGAAGAGCAATTGTGGAGTCGTCGGCGAATACGGCACCACACAGACTGAACTCCTCTAACTCGTCGTCCAGACTCCACTGGCTGATGGGGCTGTGGTCGTCCGAGAGGTAACCAGCCAATGGGGTGGTAAAGTTGAAACTGGGCCTCTCCTCCAGAAGCGTGGTTGCACTAGGGAGATGGGCGAGCTGCCCTGTCAGTGGGTTCAGAAGCTGGACAAGGTAAGTGTCCTTCAGGCACAGGAGGACCAGGCCCTCGGCGGTGTGCCCGAGAACATAGCAGCAGCCGGGATCAGCGAGGCAAACGCAGACGCGCTCGCCGGTGAAGACGTTGAGGAAGAGCCGCTGGTTGCCCGCGGCGGTCAAGGTGCTCGGGAGCATGATCCAGCGCCGGGGGTGGAACCGCCGGTCAAGGACGCTGTGCGCGCGGGGTTCGACGGTGCACGCGCGCCACGCCGCGCACGCAGCGCGGAAACGGACATAGTCGGCGACGTCGTCGGAGAGGAGGCGCTCCGCGATCGATCCCGCCGGCCCGTCGGGTAGGTTCGCCCAGTCGCGCTCGGTGTCCTTGTCCAGCCCCATGCGTTTGTGCTTCGCACGCAGACGGTTGCTGGGTGGTGGAGCGCTCGACGACGATGCCACGGTTGATCGTTCATTCGTTCGCCAAGCTTCGGCGGGCGCATGTGAGGCTGCTGCGTCCCAGCGGCTGCGGCGGCATGATGGGAGGAAAAGCTTGGGATCGTACGACAGCAGGGAACTTTATAAGAACAAGCTATAGAGGACGAAGTTATGGATTCCTCGTGCTTTACGATGCCTTGACAAACGGCAAAAGAATCAATCAGGTTTTGATGTAGTCCTTGTGCTACAACCGGCCGTGTCCTGCTTGGACGCTGGAAATACGTGTGTTGCCAACCAATACCTTGAGCCGTCTTAATTGCCAAGTTTGAATCCCATTTGGACACCACTACTAACCTGAGTTGATGCAAAGTCCTAGAATGGAGCATGGTGTGTCAGCACTAGGCTTTTATTAATTCAGTTACCATTTCATCTTTTCTGTGAGACAATTGGCCATGGTGTGTATGAACTTATTCTTATTTACAAGACCTTTATATGGTATTTTAACGTGTGCATCAGCTCTTGATCCAGAGACTGATACTGGAAGCACAGTGAAACCCTTAATGTAATTCATTACTATTATTTCCCATATCCAGAACCCCAAGAAAGGCATAATTCATTATTTCCCACATCTGCAAGTCATGCATGTTCACACAAGCACCCGAAATTTCTCATGACAGAAATTTTGAATGCGCCTTTTCTTCTTTAGATATCAGTGCCAAGCTTGGATTAACTCACAACAGTGTGACTGCATAATGGAAGCCACTCTGAATTCTTAAATAAGGGAAAATTAAAAACATGAGCTAGAAAGAAAGGAATTTCAAGACTAAGCAGGACTCGTCCGTTTAATCAGACAGAATCATAGAAAACATGGAATTTCAAAACTCTCATAAATCACTAGGATAAAAAAGACGACATCGCACATATCTATCTATTATATATATAATTGAACAAGAATTGAAGTCTCCACATTCGCTCTAAAATGCTAGAAATTCCCACGTTAATCCGAAAAAATAAGAAGAAAAAATTACCCACCAATGCCATTATAAAACAGTTAGACAAAAATGCCCACCAATGCCATTATTAGAAAATAAGCCATCTTTTTTATTGGACATTAATCCGTCTACCTCTTTCTGATTTGTGTCTCCTATAGACACAATGTTAAGAGATGGACTTGCCGCATATAAATTTTTTTAAAAAAATCTAGGAGTTGTACGACGGTGCCACGTTGCCAAGGTGTTTGAAGCTTAAACGTGAGGAGACCAGAATCCAATTGAGATAGAAAGTTGGAGATATAGAAAAGTCTAAACTTGCCAGGAAGTAGGCGAATACGCCGGAGATTAGTCTCTAATCATGACAGATACAATCAAACGTGCCGCATGAAGAGACGTGTTACGTATGTCCATATACCTCACCGGGAAACAAAATACATGCTCGCCTACTGCCAGCTGAAGGATCAGCAATTTCCTTCCGACGTAAAATACTCCTGGATTCAAAGGTTAAACGATTTCTTCCTTGACAGTGTAGAATACTTGGTTGGTTGGAACTTACTGAATTCTTGAATAGCCTCATAGCTAGGTCATAGCGCAAGTCGCCGGAGCCTCATCAAGCAAGCGGCCGGCCGGTTCAATCTTGCAGATCGATTGGAACCAGCTTCATCGAATAAGCTGTGATAAAGCCACCTTCTGGTATGGTTGTCACCCATCTGATGATGATCTTCGTCCCATCTCACCTTCACACGCCTGTTAGTGTACATGTACATTGCAAACCATCTCAATTTAACTTTTGCATAAATGCTTAATTAGCTGAATACCAAATCGTATAGAATATATATCCTTATTAACAACTAAATAGATGAGAAACATGAATTGTGTAGTTCTTTGCTAATAACAATCTGCTCGGCATATAATTATTATAAGATTCAAGTGGCAAATTTATCATATCTGACGTATTTATATATACAGAGGAAACAAGTTCTCACAAATAAGGGTTATCACAGAAAATCTCTACTAGGGCCTGGAGACTAAAAATTAGAAAATAAATGTATTTTTTTTCATGTTCACTCATGTGGTGGAAAGTCTGTCATCGCTTAAATACATGCATGAGACCAGGTCATCCGATTTCTAGAGATACAGCAACGCAGCATTTGATTTCTATTCAGTTTATGAATATTGATTATATATATTCCTTTAATATTTAGATACTTAATCTATGAATATTGATTATATATATTCTTTTAATATTTAGATACTGCAGCAATGGCATTCAAAAAGTTGAGGGAGCTGACAACAAAAAGGCCACCCTGTACTATTAAAGTGAAAGTCATAAGACATTGGGCTTCGATTAATTAATATAGCACAGATGAACTTATGAGCTTGGATATAATACTAATTGTCGAAAAGGTAAACTTTTTTCTGTATAATGTCATTATTCAACAATATATATTCATTCACATATTTATGTATATTCCTTTGTTAAAACAGGGAGACGTAATTCATGCGCTACTATCGGGAAGATCTTACAGACCACAAATCGCAGAGAGTTCCATATATTCATTCAGCAATTTCAGAGTTCAAGAATCCATCAATATCGTCCAGTGAGCAATGATTTGAAAATTGTGTTCATCTATAATACAAAGGTGAAAAAAGAGAAAGAGCCATCGAAAAATTTCCAGAAAAATTACTTTGAGTTTGCAACAAATGATACTTAATTTGATACAGAGAGAAAATGAAGGAAAAAAAGGCTCAGGTAACCATTAAATTCATCCTCATTTTCTGTAGCTATTTGTATGATTATATTTTAATTTTCCTCTAATTTTTCAGATGTGATTGGTTTGCTTTCCACTATTTCACTGCTTCAGCAAAGGACGATAATGAAGGACACCAACAATCCATTTACTAAAGATATTCATGAGATTGAACTCCTGATGAGTAAGATAAATCTAAACTTTATCATTAATAATGTGTTTTTGGATATTGTGTGATATAAACATTGAATGTGACGCAACCAATTTCAGGGGTGAAAAGGCTAAAATAACACTATGGGGAGAACTAGCACAATTTCACGGTTGTTATTGTTACATCAAGAATAGTACAAAGTCTAAATTTAAAGGTACGTAAAGTTTTTAATATACTAGCTATGATGCTTCTTACTGAATAAACACAATTTTTTTTTATTGACACAGCCATCTCTCTGAAGACAACTAGCGCCACAAGATTATATACAGATTTAAATGTACTAGAAACTTGGAAACTCATTTCCAGGTATGCCATAAATAGCTCTTCAAATCTTATTATACTCTTTTCTGCTTTTAACATATTCTCTCGTGAGAATGGCAGTTCAATCCCGGGGATCAATCCATAATCATTCATGAAGATAAATGCAATATTAATGGTGTCAATTTACTTCTTTAATATGTCAATAAAAATCATTCATGAAGATAAATCTAAAATCATTCACGAAGATAAATCCAAAATCTTATTATCCACTTTACTTTATTTTTGAATATGTCAACAAAAATGGTGTCACTTGCAGTCTTCTCCTATTGTCATTTCCCAGTTCATTCCACCATATAAGTCATTTTTTGACTGTATATTGTTTCCTTTAAAAAAATCAATGTCACGACATCACACTTCTTAAAGTTATTAGGAATATTTAGTCAAGAAATTATAAAATTTGGTATTATGATATTTACAGTTAATTATCATTTGTTGAGATATAAATAAAGGAATCATACCCCTTTGGATGCCTTCATGATTTGGGATTATATATAAATAGATTGATACAATTTTGAATTAGCAAATAAAAGAGAGGTATCATCATGGTTAACTTTCATAAATATAATTTTTTGAAATAAAAATTCTAGCCGCGCAAATGCGCGGGCAGCCTTACTAGTTATATATATAATTGATCAAGAAAAGAAGCCACCACGTTCGCTCTAAAATGCTAAAAATTCCCACATTAATCCGAGAAAATAAGAAGAGAAATTTACCCACCATTGCCATTACAAAATTAATTACCCAAATTACCCTCATATCTACATATCCAAAAAGGTCTCAAATATTCCCTATCTATGAAACTAATTTATTTCCATCGTGTATGAAGTCGTAACCCTAGCCACCATTGAAACTTCGCCATCAGAGAAAAATAGTAGTCACGGCCACAGAAAAGAACCCTAGCGATGGCGATTTGAAACAGACGACACGACGCTCTTTCGCACCTTGCCGTGCGTTCGCGTGACGACCTGCGTAACGAGCTCGAAGTTATGTACCACGTCGTTGCTCGGAACCACCGTGCCATCGTGGAGAGGGAAGGACGGGAGTACTTGCTCGCGCACGGCGGCCGTTCACACAGCTCGATCTGTAGAACGGCAGAGCGTGCAGACGTGTCGTGCATCATTGCGGCGGCAACAGGGAGAATGTACGTATACACACGCCGGGACGTACGTTCTGTGTTGTATGTTCGGCAGCAATACGCTGTTGTTCATGGGCACGGCTGCTGCAAGGCCTAGCGTGAGGTGCCAGGCCACAGCTGCCGTTCATGGTAGAGCTATTGTCATGATCTTGCAATTCCAGTGCCTACACAACGTGTCCATCAAATTGATTTGAGCGAACCAATTTTATTCAGCTTTTGGAAGTACTTTTTGATTGTCAGCTTGGGATAGGTGTCGCAGGTACGCTTTCTCCTTCTACAATTCGATTGAGTAAGTAATTTTAGATTGATAACAACACCTTGAACGACGGATTAGATTGGAGACTGATTGAGCTTGCGACTTGCGAGTGGGTTCAAACAACGAAAAGATTAATCCTGTGTGTCAGGGCACAGAAAAACAAAATATGATCGGAAGAGTTGCCCCTCAGGAGACCAACGTGAAACAACAAGAAGCTCCATAAACTCAACTTATTAAATTGTTGATATTTTATTTTATTCTTCTTTAGAAAAAAAACATGAATTTTCTGATCCTACACTACACCGATATCTATCTTGGGTCAGCAGGGTTCAAAAATACATGATAGTTGTAGCCAGGCATTTACTGTACCTTATTTGCCAAAAGTCTGTAACAATTATGATGCACTGTCTGGTGAGCATGCATCTCCTCCACCGATCCATCTCTCCCGAACTGCATCATTCCACTAATTCCAACCCTTGGTAATCCAGGAAAAAGATGATGGGTGCACATCAGTAGCACGAAGCTGCCGTTCCAGTTGTTTCGATCATGAATCCAAGAAGCAAGAAACAGTCTGGTGAGCATGGGCCTTGCTCCATGCAAAGAAGCAAGAAGCCGGTGTTCCAGTTGTTTTTAACATAGATTCGTGTAAGGTATGAAAAAAACCGTGGTTCTTGAAATTTTCTTTTGCACACAGGTATAGAACTTGATCCAAGTCAGAACAGTTTTTCCTTTTAATGAATTCAAGTCTGAATTGTTTTTTTTTAATGAATTCAAGGCTGAATTGTTAAGCAGAGTTCATAGATATTCAACTCGACTAGAATTTCCAAGAGAATAAACAAGTTTACTTATGTCCTGATGTTTATCCTGGAAAAGATTGCTGGAAAAGTAGACCATAGTAGCTTCTGCTGGGATGCAATATATGAACCCTAAAAGCACTTAAGTAACCTTAAAATCATATCGCTGTCAGAGATTTATGCAAAACGATTTCATCATTATTGCTGAATACCATATTTCTATATATGTTCCACATATAACATGCTATAAAAACACCTAAGAAGGATCAGTATGGAGGATCAAACTTTAAGGTTCCATTGACACCATATTGTTGCTCAGTCAAAAATAGTAAGATGCACGCCTTACATACCACCAAAGTTCAAGGATCAGTTGTTCAGAAGAAAAAAAAAAAACTAAACCAGTGCAAAGCTTCAGACGCTTTTGAGTTCTTTTGAAAGTAATGTGGCAAATCTATGTGCTTATCTTGGTATGATAGCTGCTGAATATACAATATAGACCAAAAAGTTTCTTAATGCATATTTACAATGCTACTTCCTCTGATGTGTCCTTGGTCACATTCAGGTGGATGAGAAAATACAAGAAGGAAGATGGGTGGAAAGAAAAAGAAGTACAGGAGGAGTTCACTGTTTTTCTAAAGAAAGCCTCATTTCATTGAGGCATTGACATCAAAGTTTTGCAGAAGTGAGTGCCATCTTTTCCACTATTTGCAGCAATAGGAGTCCAATAATGGTTTACTCGCTGCTTCTCTCAAGATTACTGTTGGACATCTAATGTCAAGAACTTCATGCTCAGTCAAGCACACGGCAAGCTCTTTTAACTGATTTCCTAGGAAAACAGATAACTTTCTTTGTAAAAAATTCCTTCATCATTATCATGAATTATTATTATCCAGTAATTAGTTTGACTAGCTTCTAAAGCAGTTAGCCAAAGTACCCAGTGAAAGTGTACAAAACACTCTTTGTTTGGGATAAATCAGCTATCCAGGTTTTCTTTGGTTTTAATC
>LAPY01000772.1:120461-133262 GCA_000970635.1 Eragrostis tef
CGGCCAGATCCGGCGACTGTGGAGGCGGGGCCTCGAGCGTCACAGCGATCGCAGGTTCTTCACGGCCGGCCACACTATCCCCACACAGTCAGGTACGGCCGGCACGAAAGAAAGCACGGTGAAATTAACACAAGGTTTTTCTCACGGGCGGTCCATCCCCGGCCGGTCCTGATCGCCGCCGGTACAAAGGACCACGCCACGCCTGGACTGGCGTCCTCGGCAGTTTCTCGCCGAGAATAGCTTAACATCCAGCTGCCTAATCTGAAAACTTTGTCTGTCGGTCCTGATCGCTGGTACTAGTAGCGTTTGTCAGGCGCTCCTCTGTCTGTTTGCCGGCCCTAACGTTTCGCCGAGAGGTTTGCTTCTGCTAGGGAGCAAGATTTAGACGTTTGGTCATCGTTCACATGGCGTGATGCGAGTCCGTCGTTCGCTTCCCAACGACATGTATGCAATGCAAGCGTTGATGCCACGGTTCTCCAATCTCCGTGCTGGTTCCGGACAGGGATGCCGCTGAACCGACACGGCCACACGTCCGGGCCGAGCGTGATAGGCATCAGCAAGGACGCAATGCCCCACGGTGGCCCGTGTGGTGAGCAACGCTCGCCGCGGAAATTCTGTGCCGGGAAACGCGCGGTGGCCGCGAGGAGGGCTACGAGAAGATTCCGGCCGCCAGAAGCTCAGCACGGACATCGGCGACACGTACGGCCGTACAAGGTCGCCGGAAGTAGCGGCGTCGAGTGGTCGCCGAGAATCATCACGGAGCGCGCTGGTGGAGGAGCCATGGATTCAACGGGGCCGGGGCTGGTCGGGCCAGGATTCATCACGCTCCCGGCAATTCTGGACCGTCCATTAACATCTCTTTATGGGCCAAACGAAGGACCAATTTTCCTGAGCCCACTCTACGATGTTGCCCGTGTGTAGGGGCCCAGGAGACTCTTTGATTTAGCGACCACCCGGTTCAGGCTCGAGGAACGGAAAACAGTTCACATTTGTTTCTCATCAGTCGCTCAAAAAAAAAATAAAAATGATTCTCATCAATACTATGGTACTCAAGAGTAAGGGCACAGAACATTTCTCAGCACAGTTTGAGTAATGAAAATCACCCAGTTTCAAAAAAAAAGTAAGGGCACAGAACATTTCCCAGCATTCTCCTAAAAAAAAATGATTCTCATCAATACTCAAGAGTAAGGGCACAGAACATTTCTCATTTATTGGAGCATATAAACAGAAATGGAGTTGAACCCAATATAAAATTAGCTTTATCCATAGTAGTAGGCGAAATGGAACATCCAGCTCGCCAAACATCATTGAATGATGAAAATTACAGATGCAGATGGAATCTACCTTCTCATTTAAACTGCTAAATAAAACTGTGCACTCGACACTTCATTTGACCTGTCTCTAAAACGCTTCTATTCTCTACCTCAGCTACCACTACAAAGAATACAGGTGAGACCTTACATTCATGCAAAAACTCAGAATGAAAGAAAAGAAAGAGAATGTACAAAGGGCTTTCAGGTAAGAAGGGCCAGGAAAAAGGCTAGCCGTTCGACCTGTGAAGTGCCTCTTGTTTCTGCTTGTTGGAGCTACGCGACCAGCTATGCAGAAGCAGAACTACATGCAGATTATGTTCGCCTTCTCATGCTTGTACCCTTTAGGATATACAAACACCGAATCGACGCACAACCCACCTTTTGTATGGGTACAGTCGATCTGCATCATTGAGAACTTAAGTTTGATGAGCTCATCAGAGTTTGATACGGTAAAATCACCAACATGGTAAAGCTTCCAGCCTCCTTGTTCCTGTAGGTGATATTCTGATGATGCCTGCTGCTCATCAGAGGTTGAGAGCTGGAATCGTGTGGGTGTGACATCCCATCCATGGACATGCTCGGTTCCACAAAGCCGACGACCCATGCGCCTATATGGTCGGCCCATGTGAAGACGGAAAAAAACGCTATATGAACCAGCAGGAAAGCAGAACTCTAGCTCCCCATCAACCTCAAGCCACCAAATTTGCTGAAGATAGGCGACACTATGGAATCTGCATTATTACAAAGAAGCAACTCATCAATCCACCATTCACCACAAATCTGCAAACGATGGGAAAGGATTGGCGCATTTAGTTTTTCTAGACATTGAGAAGTAAGTGAATAAGAACTGCACCAACAATCACAACCAAAACTCACAGCAGTTTAGTCCATTCTTGTTATCAGGTACTCCATATTAGAGACCTCATACTGCTAAGTTATAAGATTTTCCTACATGCAGGAAACAACAAGATATCTGCTATTGTACTTCTAGTTGGTAGTACTCCTCTACAACACATCCACACCCAATAAAAAAGTGCCGTAAGTGTAGTTAGTGGACAAGTCAGAGAAATTTATGGAAAAGAAGCAACATAAATAATGATTGCAATTAAAACTGCTAGATTATGGATAAAAGGTAAGCACACAGAAACTTTTATATGGCACTAAAATTTATCTGCTGTGGCCGTAAACTGATGTAAGGATCATAAATCATAATGAATGGCTTCAATATTTCATCTCAAATGACCAAAAGCATACACCAGAACTGTGTGAGTTTCTCTCCTCTATGCTCGACCATATGGAAACTGGACAATCCAGAACTACGCTTACAATGGGATCGTGTAAAGCAGTTTTACGCAAAAACTCTTTTAGCATTTTGTTTTGACGCAAGGTGGAAGAAATGGATGATAAAATAATCAGCTGAAATTAGATATTTTGAGAAGCCTAATGTCTGCTAGAATTTAGGTCAAAGAAATCTTTCATTACGCAAACTACCACCAGATCAATTATTGACTTGTTAAAATTTTACTTAGGATAAGAAGTTTTGCTCAACAACAAACCAAACCCCGATGGCTAGTGCCATAGGTTAGCTTAAAAAATTGGTAACAGGTGGTCAACATAAGGTTAATTCAGTATTTCCTCATGGTTGGCCTGATAAAGATCTAGGGTGGAAAAATGCACCAACAAATTGGGGAGAAAGGTTCCTTGTCAGCCAAGTATACCACAAACTTGGCAAGTTAACCAACAATGATTTATATTTTATAATAATACAAAGATTAGATATGTCATATCACTTCTGAGTTTAAAAACTACTACCTCCAATTTTGTTTTGATGACGTTCAGGACAAAGAACTGTGGTTAATGTCACAATCTATGCACAGTGGGACAACAAAAGGAGAGTACGCAAGAATCTCATTACGATTCTCGGGGAGCGAAGACAGAAAGGCAGTAACAATAACAACAGTGCTGTAAACTTGAAACTAAAACCAATATGCTGAAATTGTTTCAGCAATGACAATTATATGGCATTTTTATGTCAGAAAAGAAAACCTATACAAAGCAGGAATCTCGGAGAGAAAAGTACCTCGAATCCTCTGTGGCAAGCTGGCTCCAGTACCTCCGATCATCTATACCCGTGATAGTCATCGCCTTGGATGATATACACAGACAAAGACCTCCCTTGTTCTTCTCAATCCAGAATTCCTACAATCGACAAAATGGACGCCTTTTAAAACAGGACAAATAACAAAAGGGGAAGAACAGTATCACATCAAGCCCACCAAACATAATCAAACTAGTCGAATTATACCTTAATTCCAAATGTTTGAACCCCCATATTGAAAAGTTGGATATCATTTCATATGATATGATGCGACAAATTAGCTCTAACAAATAAGCAAAATACAAGAGAGTGAATGTCAAATGTATTACCTTTCTGCCAGCATCAAAGGGAGTGGGCCGGCACAGGCGCGCGTAAATCTCCTTCTTGGTGGCCGCAAGGGAGAAGCGTTTGCCATTGGCATCTCCATCGCCACGGCCCTCGTCATCCGCGGCTGCGGCAAGGGCCGCGAGGTAGCGGTAGTTTGCCGGGAGCTTGCCTGCCCAGACGCAGTCCGCAGAGGCGGCGCCACGGAAGGCACGGTTCAGGCGGGCAACCTGGCAGATCTCCGGCGGGTCAAGGTAGAGCAGCACCGCCGCCACGCAGCTCTCCGGCATATCGCCGAGGGACGTCTCCCCCCACTCCCCATCCGCGCCCAGGATGCTAGACCCCGCACCCATCTACGACCCAATAGCCGTACTGGGTCGAATTGGGGATGTGGAGGATCTTCAGGCAATCGAGTCGTCCCTTATTCTGAATGAAAGATCGAAGCTTTCAGGAGATTATAGAGCGGTTCATCACAGGGACGGCACCAATCCAATCCGCTCCCCAAGTTGACAGCCAATTCGAGAAGAAACCTCAGATTCGCACCGCCCTTCAAGATAAGAACCGAAGAACTGGAGCCAAGGAACCCCCAATCGGCCTTCTATGAATGTAAGCACAACTGCACAAGGCAAGAATCTCTCACATGTAGAAAACCGAATGATTCTTGAATTGAACCTGAAGAGCCGCCGGTTCTATAAAGAGCTCCAAATTTTCTCCCCTCAAAGCAAAGTGATCCAAAACCGAGCCCCAAAATTCTCCGGATCTCTGCCGCCAACTTGCCTCAACCCTCAAGTCGAGATGAAACCGAAGCTTTGCTGAGACCAGAACTCGGGACGATCAGCTTGGTCTCCAATGGAGAGGCGTATTGCATCCTGCGACGATCTTTTCCGGGAATGGAGCGGGGGATTTGCGCTGGGAGAAGATGGGGAGATTTTTCAGAGCGCCTTTTAAAGGAGAAGACGGCTCCGTCCTGTCTTCCGCCTGCTGGTGTAGACACACAGACCATACGGTAGGTCACGGACCTACTGATGACCGACCCTATAAAATACTCGCCCGTTCAAGGCTCGTATAACTTCGTATAATGGATGGTTAGTGCCATAGGTTAGCTTACAAAATTGGTAACAGTTGGTCAACGTAAGGTTAATTCTGTACTTCCTCATGGTTGGCCTGATAAAGATCTAGGGTGGAAAAATGCACCAACAAATTGGGGAGAAAGGTTCCTTGTCAGCCAAGTATACCACAAACTTGGCAAGTTAACCAACAATGATTTATATTTTATAATAATACAAAGATTAGATATGTCATATCACTTCTGAGTTTAAAAACTACTACCTCCAATTTTGTTTTGATGACGTTCAGGACAAAGAACTGTGGTTAATGTCACAATCTATGCACAGTGGGACAACAAAAGGAGAGTACGCAAGAATCTCATTACGATTCTCGGGGAGCTAAGAAAGAAGGGCAGTAACAATAACAAAAGTGCTGTACACTTGAAACTAAAACCAATATGCTGAAATTGTTTCAGCAATGACAATTATATGGCATTTCTATGTCGAAAAGAAAATCTATATACAAAGGAGTCTCAGAGAGAAAAGTACCTCGAATCCTCTGTGGCAAGGTGGCTCCAGTACCTCCGATCATCTATACCCGTGATAGTCATCGCCTTGGATGATATACACAGACAAAGACCTCCCTTGTTCTTCTCAATCCAGAATTCCTACAATCGACAACATGGATGCCTTTTTAAACAGGACAAATAACAAGTATCACATAAGTCCACCAAACATAATCAAACTAGTCGAATTATCCCTTAATCCCAAATGTTTGACCCCCATATTGAAAAGTTGGATATCATATTCATATGATATGATGCGATATCAGATTAGCTCTAACAAATAAGCAAAATAGTCAAATGTATTACCTTTCTGCCAGCATCAAAGGGAGTGGGCCGGCACAGGCGCGCGTAAATCTCCTTCTTGGTGGCCGCAAGGGAGAAGCGTTTGCCATTGGCATCTCCATCGCCACGGCCCTCGTCATCCGCGGCTGCGGCAAGGGCCGCGAGGTAGCGGTAGTTTGCCGGGAGCTTGCCTGCCCAGACGCAGTCCGCAGAGGCGGCGCCACGGAAGGCACGGTTCAGGCGGGCAACCTGGCAGATCTCCGGCGGGTCAAGGTAGAGCAGCACCGCCGCCACACAGCTCTCCGGCATATCGCCGAGGGACGTCTCCCCCCACTCCCCATCCGCGCCCAGGATGCTAGACCCCGCACCCATCTACGACCCAATAGCCGTACTGGATCGAATTGGGGATGTGGAGGCTCTTCAGGCAATCGAGTCGTCCCTTATTATTCTGAATGAAAGATCGAAGCTTTCAGGAGACTCTAGAGCGGTTCATCACAGGGACGGCGCCAATCCAATCCGCTCCCCAAGTTGACAACCAATTCGAGAAGAAACCTCAGATTCGCACCGCCCTTCAAGATAAGAACCGAAGAATTGGAGTCCAGGAACCACCAATCGGCCTTCTATGAATGCAAGCACGATTGCACAAGGCAAGAATCTCTCACGTGTAGAAAACCGAATGATTTTTGAATTGAACCTGAAGAGCCGCCGGTTCTATAAAGAGCTCCAAATTTTCTCCCCTCAAAGCAAAGTGATCCAAAACCGAGCCCCAAAATTCTCCGGATCTCTGCCGCCAACTTGCCTCAACCCTCAAGTCGAGATGAAACCGAAGCTTTGCTGAGACCAGAACTCGGGACGATCAGCTTGGTCTCCAATGGAGAGGCGTATTGCATCCTGCGACGATCTTTTCCGGGAATGGAGCGGGGGATTTGCGCTGGGAGAAGATGGGGAGATTTTTCAGAGCGCCTTTTAAAGGAGAAGACGGCTCCGTCCTGTCTTCCGCCTGCTGGTGTAGACACACAGACCATACGGTAGGTCACGGACCTACTGATGACCGACCCTATAAAATACTCGCCCGTTCAAGGCTTAACGAAACAGTAGCACTGGATAATGCTGGATAATTGGGCGATCATGTGTCCGAGTATGTTTTCCTGTCAGGGGATCCAGCCGAATCCCATTTGGATAATTAGCATGTTAATTTATACATTCAGTAGAGTTTTAATTGCATTTAAAGCTTACTTCATGTTTTAAGCTGATGACGACTTTGGGACAGATTTATTAATCTACTTCCAAGTTAAAATATTTTAATGACACCATCAATTGAGATCGGAAGGAGAGATTAGAGATATAATTTTCCTAGGGCAGATTAGAGATATAATTTAGGTGCCACACTTATTATAGATTGAGAGAGATTAGATATCTAATTTGGGCTGCATGGTTCTTACTAATAGAGAGAGGAGTATATGTTAAGTTTTGCCTCTCTTTTTTTGGTTCAAACTTTTAGTGTTTTTCAATTATCTAGTGACAATCTTCTCATAAAATCAGATTGTGCTCTAATGGCGGGAAAAAATATTCTAACGCACACCAAAATAGCTTAACTCTATTTTGAACTTGGCATGTGTCATACGTACTCATATAGCTAGGTCCCTTGTGATGTCACATTATTATCAGGGATTTAGTCTCCGAATCAGCATGATGGTTTATAGATGGGCATCGAGTTTGTTGTTAATGAGACATCCACATTTTGTATGGACATGGATGCGCGCGCATATTTTAATTTTTGGTGGCTCTCTCTATCATCCACGTTGGTATGGGCATGGATGCTGATGTGTATTTATCAGAGTGAATGTCCACAGGTGTACATGAGCATCAATGTCTACATTGTGTTTTGCAAAAAGGTCTTTACTAAATAGGTGGTGGCTTAAATTGTGAAGTCCATTTCATTTCACAGGTCCTTATTAGGCACGTTCAGACCGATGTCAATTTCATTTCGTGGTCCTGATTAGCCTAAATGATCAGCAATTCAGCATTCCAACCCATATAAAGTTCAAAAACAACTTTTCTTTGAAAACACAATGACAGCTTGTACGACGTGCCTTCTTCCCTAGGCGTGCCTCCCAACACAGAAGCGCTCGCAAGTAATGGTAACGCGGCTTTGATGTTGAACTACTCTACACACAAGTAGACCGGACCTTGCGGGACAAGTGTGAAATTTACTAGTATACTGAAAGTAACCACTCAACAATATAAAAAGAGACTCATATGCATGCAAGCATGATGATTTGGCAAGGAAAACGTTGGGATTGGTGGAGATAAACAATTAAACCGATCTCAGATCCAGACTACCACGAGCCAGCCAATTGTTTGGTCAGAACGTGTTTGCTGCCGCCGATTGGGGTTAAGCAATGAACCTCAGCTCACCTTGCTTCCGGAGGCCGCTTCGTCCGCCCGTTTCCCGCGGGCACACGTTCCCTCTGCTGATTACGTGGTGCGTGTCGCGCGGCTCGACACAAGCAAGAGGTTTGTCTGGTGCTACGGGGTTTCAACGTTCGCCGAGAAGAGAGATGGGAAAAACCAATGCATGGAATTGGAACATTGCAGCATGCGTCGAAGGGTCCGGCAGGAACAGAGGAGCTGAAAGCGAGTTCCTCTATAGATAGACTGTTCCTGAGGTTACTGACCAAGTCGGGCTTGCATGTTTTGCATGACACACGAGTAATGAGCCACTTGTAACGTGGAAGGGACAAGCAACTTGCAGAGTCGCCCCAGCCATTGGATGTGAGAAGAAGTCTCCGGTCGTTCCAAACCGCTCAGAAGATGGAAAAATTTGTGTTGCATGTTCCAGACGAAGTTCGCCCAGATTTCTGAGGAAAGGGAGAGAGAAAATAATCTGACTGCAAAACCTCGCCGGAAAGGAGGATGCCCCGGTCAGCACGCGCCGGCTACATGTCCTGCGGACGAGTTCACCTTCTCTCGCAGTTCGCACTACGCCAAGCAACAGCGTGAAGCGCTCACTCGGCCCGGGACGTGACAGCGAAAGAGCGGCCCTGAACGTGGTTGGTCGCGCGCGACGTGCGAAAGGAAACCGGAAAGAGAAACCCCGGCCGTCCTCCGTCCGCGCGCGCGTGGTCCTCGCTCCTCATCCTACACCGACGGCGCGGAGGCATCGCGTCCACAGGTTCGCTGCGCGGACAGCATGGCGCTGTGCTCCGCGCTTGTCGCGTCCCGGGCGTCCGAGTCCGGAACGCATCCATCGGTGCTTTTCGGACGTACTCCGGCTACGCTACCCTTCCTTGATGTGACGACCTTTGAGAGGTGGTTCTGCACTTCTGCGTAGCACGGCCAGGAGCGGAGCAGTGTGGACGGACAGGACGAACAGGTCAGTTGTAGTGAACGTTAACGCTGAACGTTTGTTTGGTCAGAACGTGTTTGCTGCCGCCGATTGGGGTTAAGCAATGAACCTCAGCTCACCTTGCTTCCGGAGGCCGCTTCGTCCGCCCGTTTCCCGCGGGCACACGTTCCCTCTGCTGATTACGTGGTGCGTGTCGCGCGGCTCGACACAAGCAAGAGGTTTGTCTGGTGCTACGGGGTTTCAACGTTCGCCGAGAAGAGAGATGGGAAAAACCAATGCATGGAATTGGAACATTGCAGCATGCGTCGAAGGGTCCGGCAGGAACAGAGGAGCTGAAAGCGAGTTCCTCTATAGATAGACTGTTCCTGAGGTTACTGACCAAGTCGGGCTTGCATGTTTTGCATGACACACGAGTAATGAGCCACTTGTAACGTGGAAGGGACAAGCAACTTGCAGAGTCGCCCCAGCCATTGGATGTGAGAAGAAGTCTCCGGTCGTTCCAAACCGCTCAGAAGATGGAAAAATTTGTGTTGCATGTTCCAGACGAAGTTCGCCCAGATTTCTGAGGAAAGGGAGAGAGAAAATAATCTGACTGCAAAACCTCGCCGGAAAGGAGGATGCCCCGGTCAGCACGCGCCGGCTACATGTCCTGCGGACGAGTTCACCTTCTCTCGCAGTTCGCACTACGCCAAGCAACAGCGTGAAGCGCTCACTCGGCCCGGGACGTGACAGCGAAAGAGCGGCCCTGAACGTGGTTGGTCGCGCGCGACGTGCGAAAGGAAACCGGAAAGAGAAACCCCGGCCGTCCTCCGTCCGCGCGCGCGTGGTCCTCGCTCCTCATCCTACACCGACGGCGCGGAGGCATCGCGTCCACAGGTTCGCTGCGCGGACAGCATGGCGCTGTGCTCGGCCGGCGCAGGCGGCGCGCTTGTCGCGTCCCGGGCGCCCGAGTCCGGAACGCATCCATCGGTGCTTTTCGGACGCACGCCGGCTACGCTACCCTTCCTGATGTGAGTGTGACCTTGGCGAGGTGGTTCCGCACTTTTGCGAAGCACGGCCAGGAGCGGAGCAGTGTGGACGGACATGACGTACAGATCAGTTGTTGTGGTGAACAATTTTTTGCCAGATCAGTTGCATTCGACAAGCTTTTCGTTTTCGGCTGTCACGACGGCTACTTGCTGGCATCCACCACCACACAGCTACACGATTGCAAGCCACCCGCTGCTCGTCCGCTCCTCGGCGCATGTCAACAGCAGAATAGTATCTATCCACATCGCCGCCTCAAACCGGCTCGTGCGCCACAGGTGTCCCTGCACGAGCGCACTGCCACACGCTGCTTGGTAGGAGGAGGAGTGGTTTGTCCTCGAGGCCAAGTTCCTGTTTTGTCCTGTTCTTTCGGCACCAGATCTTAAGGCTCATAAAGGAAAAAATCTCTCCCGCACATTCCAATTAAGCCAGGCAACCAGCTTGCGAATATGCATGGCCTGTGAACTGCGCCATTAGGCCACAAACGTACCACCGAAAGTCATGCAACATTCCTAGAGCACGTTTGGCTAGCTTCATCAGCAGGTCCAATTTGTAGGACCCTGCAAGGAACGGAGAGAGGTCATGCAGCGTGGCCTGGTTTCTGCCACTGAAATCGCATTACTTTCAGGGAAAAAAACGCAGTACTCCACTACGTGAACCCAAATGATATTACTCCTATTAGTACTGCTCAAATCTTATTTTAACTATAAATATGGAGACTTTGTCAGTTTAGCACGGCTGCTAACTAGTCTATGAATGTTAAAGACTAAATCTGCTTCCTTCTTGAAGGACAAGGCAGCTAACCCTTGACGTCACACATGCTGACCTTTTCTTTTCCTCGAAATCACACATGCTGACTTGAAAAATACTACTGCCAACTACTCGCTCTACCACTGCATGCATATCTTTTATCGGGTTTTTGACGAACGTGCTAGCTACTTCGTGCGGTCCACGTCGGATCGATGTGTATGCCGCAAATGGTGTGCTATAGATAATTAGGTTGTTCTCGAGAAAATAGATTATTAGGTCCACACGTATTACCACCGTGCATGGCTCGTCAGCCATGACCTCGACAGGAGGCCGGCCCTGCTGAAATAAGAGCAAAGAGCGGTGCCCAGTTGGCAGCTACAACTAGCTGGACAGGACACATCCCTCTTGGTCCTTTTCTTGAGGGGAAATGGTGGCACCCCCAACAATGTGATGCTATGAAACATGGAGTTGATAGAAGCAGTGGCATGTGCAGGAAAAACTGAGAGAAAAGAACGCGCGAGAGTCAACACGATGACATGGCAGATCAGTAGCGGATCGGCTGCATGGTACGGAGCGGAGGGTGCAACTGCACGCCGCCAGCTCCTCCTGGTAATCTGGTTGTTCTTCGATCGGGTTAATGCTACAAACGCGCATGAACAAAGCATGATGCGTCAGTTACTTCTTAATACTGAGTTTGAAACATTGCACTGGCCACCAGTATTCTGGTTTGTGGTTTCCGCACGGTTGCCATACTGAGTTAATTAGAACAAAGACGGCAACAACTTATGTTCATGTATACACATAGCACAACAAATGTCACTCTGCTCGATAATGCTATAGATAACGATGGTTTGGACCACTCGAAAATACGATCTGGACGGGCGAATGGGTGATAACGAGACGCTTAAGATAACCGAAAACGTTTATCACGCTCTATATTTTAGAAGAACTGAACAGAGGGGTCCATATCTTGCTCAGGATACTCCTCGCGACATCTACGTCCTGCGGTGCATGAGATTTCATAGTTTATTATTTCAAACGCATTCCAAGTTCAACTATTAAGGCCTGATGCATCCATAATTTTTTTAAAACAAATCGAAAGACCCCCATAAATTTAAAATGAGGGGAATAAGGGAAAGTTCTGGAACTGAACAAGGAAGTCAAATGGACGGGCTCCTTCTTGTAACAAGTTGAGAGAAGCTGCCCACTTTCTTCCTTTCTGTACGAGTTTCCATCTCTTTTTTAATTAACGTCCGTACGACCCGCAATGTATTTCGGTTTTTAAATATAGAGGAGACCATTCGATTCAAGTGTTGTGCATTCGCATGCGGGAGCCTGGAGCTAGTGCAACTGTGCAACCAGCGACAACCCAACCAAAGTGCCTGTGCTTCTTTGAGAACAGTTAAGTGCAGCCTTTTCGTTACTTTCATGGGAGATGATCATTGATCACGGCGTGCATCTGAGCTCGTTAATTGGTGGCCAATTTTAGACAAGCATGCAGTGGCCGGAGGACAAGCAGGATGATTTGGGACCGGAATTGAAAGGTACGTTGATCTCTGAAGACCACCATGAGCTGCCCGGACCCGCAGTCCAGCATAGCAGCAGCACATTCATCAGTGCAGGCATACATGATTTTTCAGGTCAATGGGCTAGACTTGCTGGGTTGGATCGGAGCTGTGGTCTGTTGGGCTGTTTGGGTCCACTCCAAAGCAAGAGCGAGCCAACTCTCAATCGGATTCCCGATAAATAGCGCGTCCTACCCGTAGCCCACATGTAACGCGCTTTAAGATTCGTGCAACCCTAAATCTAACGGCTGGTTTTCTTTCTTCTTCCTCTCTCACTCCGCGCCGCCGTCGACCCGCGCGCCTCGCCACCGGCTCCCTGGCGTCGCCGTCGCCGCCCGTCCGGCCTCCCGCGCTGCTGCCAGGCTTCCCCGAGCCGCCGCCGCCGTCCGGCTTCCTCGCGCCCCGTCGCCGCACGGCTTCCCGAGCCGCCACCGCTGGAACAATTCTTTCGAGCGCCGGAACGACCGGTCCGGCCGCCGCAA
>LAPY01000772.1:144115-163079 GCA_000970635.1 Eragrostis tef
GCCCCGCGGTTCGCGAGCGGCTGCGCTGCCTCGTCCCGGCGCCGGCCGGATACCGCAGCCCGTTCCCGTGGCCGCGGAGCCGCGACGTGGCCTGGTTCGCCAACGTGCCGCACAAGGAGCTCACCGTGGAGAAGGCGGTGCAGAACTGGATCCGCGTCGACGGCGACTCGGACGACATTGGGAAGCTCATCCCGCTCCACGACGGCTCCATCCGCACCGCGCTCGACACCGGATGCGGGGTACGTACACCATCTTCTTGCTTGTTAAATTACTAGGATCCCTAAAAGGCACTTCTTTCTGACAACCCAGAGCTCGTTGTTGCTCATGAGCTGAAGAGGGATTGAGTCAAATAGCATACTGAACAGAGTTGACTCCATTGGGTCTTGGAGGAGCCCTTCGATTGGGCAACCAAATTGAGCAATATATCTGCGTTACCAACAACATAAGGAGTGTCATGGTCTAATCTCTTGTGGGAATGAGGAAATTTCATTTTTCCTCGAGCACTGCTACGTGAATATGCTATGCAATAGTACCACTTCAGTTACAGTACTACTACCTCTTCTTTTACACTTGGCACTAATAAGTAAAACTTTGCGAGCAATTCGAGACTGCATTAGTGAGTAGAAAAATGCTTGTTGTCGCCTGCTAGTCGAGCTTTATCGAGTTCAGTAACCCGTCAGTACTAGCTAAAATGGTGCAAGCAGACTAGTAAAGGCAACGGCATTTAACTGTGAACCGTATTCATTTTCAGTCAAGTTAAAGGTGGCACACCATTTTCATTTTCAGTCAAGTTTTTTTTTCTTGAAGGTCATTTTTCAGTCAAGTTGGCACACCATTGGGGTAAAAATTTGATGACATTTGAGTTTGTAGTCTGGACATCTTTTCCCCCCCATACGGACAAATCTATGCTTTCTCGGTAACGCAGCTGCCCAGTTTGTACTTGTACCAAACACATCATGGCTTCACGTGCAGCCTGTATAGAAGGGTGAAAAATCACAGCACAAGTTGCGAGCACAATTGTCAATATGCTCTGTAAGGAACGTTACGGAACGATCGCAATCGCGTCGATCTACCAGCGAACTGTGTCTGCTCTGCATCTGCAAAATGACGGCAGTTAGAACACTCGGATTCCGGCGTCCGTGGGCCTAACGCGGCGGCGCTCTGGTGGTGCAGGTGGCGAGCTGGGGCGCGTACCTTCTGTCCCGCGACATCCTGGCCATGTCGTTCGCGCCGCGGGACTCTCACGAGGCGCAGGTGCAGTTCGCGCTGGAGCGCGGCGTGCCCGCCATGATCGGCGTGCTCGCGTCCAACCGCCTCACCTACCCGGCGCGCTCCTTCGACATGGCGCACTGCTCCCGCTGCCTCATCCCCTGGCACCTCTACGGTACTAGTACAGCCGCCTCCTCTTCTGTCCAAACGCACGCTCCATTTGCTGAACAGTGACAGGACGGAATGTGTATTGCCGAACGTTGCAGATGGTCTGTACCTGATCGAGGTTGACCGCGTGCTGCGTCCCGGAGGGTACTGGATCCTGTCCGGACCGCCGATCAACTGGAAGAAGTACTGGAAGGGGTGGGAAAGGACCAAGGAGGACCTGAACGCCGAGCAGCAGGCGATCGAGGCCGTCGCCAGGAGCCTCTGCTGGACCAAGGTCAAGGAGGCCGGCGACATCGCCGTCTGGCAGAAGCCGGCCAACCACGTCAAGTGCAAGGCCTCGCGCAAGGCTGCCGCCCACCAAGTCCCCGCCTTTCTGCTCCAACAAGAGCCCCGACGCAGCATGGTAAATACTGCAACGCCGTACCACACTCATTCGCGCATGATTAAATCGGCGGTACATGCTTAGCTGTGAGTTACTGATCATGAGCTCTGCTCGTACGCAGGTACGACAAGATGGAGGCCTGCATCACGCCGCTCCCGGAGGTCTCCGGCGCGAACGACGTCGCGGGCGGCGCGGTGAAGAAATGGCCGCAGCGGCTCAGTGACGCCGAAGTCGTTCGCGCAGGACACGGAGCTGTGGCGGAAGCGGGTCCGGCACTACAAGTCGGTGGTCAACCAGCTGGAGCAGAAGGGCCGGTACCGGAACGTGCTCGACATGAACGCGCGGCTCGGCGGCTTCGCCGCGGCGATGGCGGGCGACCCCTTGTGGGTCATGAACATGGTCCCGACTGTGGGAGGGAACACCAGCACGCTCGGCGCCATCTACGAGCGGGGGCTCATCGGAAGCTACCAAGACTGGTGAGTTCGTTGCGCTGGTCCTTCCATCGGTGGCGGTGCGCTTCTTGAATGGCAGCGGTGTGTCGGTGTGCGATGGTTTCACGATCTCTCTGCCGAATTGACTGCAGGTGCGAAGGCATGTCTACCTACCCCAGGACGTACGATCTCATCCACGCGGACTCGGTGTTCACCCTGTACAAAAACAGGTAACCAAAGTTACCAAAGCCTGCATCTAGAAGCGCTTAGGCGCCGCGACATGCTTCCTGACGATTTTCGTGTCTGCTTTTGCTTCCCAAGGTGTGAGATGGAGAGCATTCTGCTGGAGATGGACAGGGTCCTAAGGCCGGAGGGCACGGTGATCATCAGAGACGACGTCGACATGCTGGTGAAGGTCAAGAGCTTAGCGGACGGGATGAGGTGGGACAGCCAGATCGTGGACCATGAAGACGGCCCGCTCGTCAGGGAGAAGCTTCTCTTGGTTGTCAAGACGTACTGGACTGCCCAGGACCAAGACCAATAGCAGACACTGTGACGTAAAAAATTTCTATATGTTGATAAACACATTGTTCATGATATCGTATCACCATTTCTAGCTTCTTCAGTTCTTTTTTTCCCCCCTTTTTTAAGTCTGCTGTTTCTTTCTGGACGATCAGTCTCAGATAGGAGATTTGTCTCTAAGCTGTAAATGGGGGCAAATGGGAGGGGCCAAACCCCTGCTCCCCAGCAATGTTTTTGACTTGAATTGCCAAATCGTGTCAAGTGGTAAATAGAAGTTGCCGTATTGAATCAGCTCGCTCAAGCAGAACCAGATTCGATCTACTACTGTTTTGTAAGTATATACTCTTTTCTCTCAACCTGTGCCCAGTACTAGATTCAAGATGCCAGATCTGTTCATGATAATAAACGGCCGCTACGTACTCTGGTCCCAGATTGTAACGAGTCGAGGACGGAAAAAGACAGATCCCCCAACCGTCCCGACGGCTAACTGAGGTATGAATTCATGAATTGAAAGGGTACAGACACAGTAGGCCCTAACAGGTCTGATCACAGATCCTTTTTCCCACCCATCATGTTTTGGACCCTACGAAGAAGTGTCCAAACACTTACAGCTCAACTCACCGGTAGATGCTTGGGGAGGTTGAAAGTGACAAATGACTACTCCTAGATCGACGCATGAATCCAGTAAGTTCAGCATTTTTTCAGTGCACTAACAGGCTGGTTCATCCATCACTCACTCGGTTAATGTGACCATGCATGTTCGACACCAAGATTACCCGAAACAAAATCTGTCCATAATGTGATTCAGTTCAATTGTGAAGAAGCTTCTTCAGCAAAACAAAAAAGAAAAACATCAATAGGATATGTACTACTCAATGTAAGCTTGCATGTTGTACAAAGTGAGTGACTTCAATATGTCCAAGCTAGTGCTTGCATGACTCACCTGCCACTTGCACTTATTTCGTGTTGCTTCAAGGTGTGAGATGAGTGATCCGTCCGAGGTTTGAATTTGACCAATCTCTTGCGAACCCAACCGTGAGCGATGATCCGTGTGATGAAGCCAATCTAACCCTTCAGGTTCAATCAACTTCGCAACTTGCACTTGTCAGACACTGAGCATTCAGAAAAGGACAGAGAGAGTATCTTGCAGAAGATGACTGCTAAGTGCTAACTCGTCGCTTCAGAATTTCGAAATGTGTTTATCGTTCGGATCTACTACTATTCCATGTATCTTCGTTTGTTTTTACAACTAAAAACGCTGCCCAAATGCCCATGCATGCCTGACCGTATGCTATATTCTGCAAAGCGTTGCTTTGGGGGTCCACTACTGGAATAGACGAGTTTCACTAGAACTTTTCGTTTTCCTTAGAGGATTTTTGAAGTATCATAGAGAAAGGAAATTTCTCTAGAATAGCTTTCAAAACTGTAGGAAAATAGGACATTTCCCTAGAGCTGCTTTTAAAACCGTAGGGAACTAGAACATGTCCCTAGGATTCTAGGAAAATCAAAAGCCTAGGCACCTAAACAGCTTTGTTTTTTTTTCTCTCCTCTCTCTCACCAAACCTGCCGCACCCATCTCCTTTCTCTCTCTTTCTTCTGCTGCATCCAATCCATCTCATCCCCTCCTATCGATCTCCTCCGCTCCCATCGATCCTGTGGACTTCCACGACGAGGCTCCGCGCGCCGGGCACGACGCAGCAAGCAGCTCCGTCCGCCTCACCTTCTCAGTCATCGAAGGAAGAGCAGCTCCACGGGATCCATGGCTCCGTCTGCCTTCTGTTGTGATTTCTCCCATCCTAATGCTGCGAAGGGATTGCCTTTCAAAGGGAAACAAGCAGGTGCGAGTTCCCTAGTTGTTATCCCACCGAATCTCGTAGGATTCCTTTGCTATTCTTGCTAGATTCACTTTGATTTCACATTTTCCTCTCTCATATTCGCACTGCAGGGTTGGATCCGTGTTATTCCATTGCGCCAAGGTAAAAGACAAGTTCTTTCTCCTTAGACTTCGATCTGTTTTGTTCCATTGCAGCGACACTGACTTCAATCCGTGTTGTTCCATTGCAGCAGCAAGTGACGGTGCCGGGCTGGCTGGTGGTGAATGCAGCAGCAAGTGACGACAGGTGGTGGTGATGCGCAGGGCTACGACGGGCGTGGTGAGCAGCGTCGGTTATGGCACGAGATGGATCAAGCGTATGCGGCGGCACGAGGTGGCTATGGCAGCGACGGTGGGCGCCGGAGGTGGGCAACGACGGCGGGGGTCGGCTCGGCTCGTGCAGAGGCTCGGCTCGTGCAGCGGCTGAAGGCCTTTTATATTTTTTTTTGGTTCCTTTGCAGTTTCCCTACCGTCTTAGATTTCCTAGGGAGAGCTGAACTTTCCCTACCGTTTTGCCCAGAAACCGTAGGGCACGGGTGATTTCCCGTCAACTTCTTCCCTACCACTCGCTCCCTAGGAAATTTAGTAGGGAAACCTTTTCCCTAGATATTTGGGGTCTTTCCCTACTGTTTCGTTTCTAGGGGAACTGGTGAATTCCAGTAGTGGTCTGAATTTTGCAGATCAATTTAACGAACTAAAGATTTAATAGCCTAATGAGCGAGGCATCAGGAATCTCCATAGTCAAACAGGGAAAACAATGACAAACATGTATATATATGTGCCGGCAAATTGCGTTAGCTTTCTTACTTTCGAGGTGAAAGCTACGGGCTTGCGGATCCA
Organism: Eragrostis tef; assembly: GCA_000970635.1. Classification (NCBI taxonomy): domain Eukaryota; kingdom Viridiplantae; phylum Streptophyta; class Magnoliopsida; order Poales; family Poaceae; genus Eragrostis; species Eragrostis tef. The sequence continues at coordinate 149,541 of LAPY01000772.1, forward strand.
GGTTCTCTTTGGCGAATCTTACAACAAACCCAATCACATAGATATCTCAATCTCTGGCAAATAGAAGTTTAATGTCACCTTGATCACTGATCGTGAGACCAGGACTCCAAAAGCAGCGACATCTTTTGTAAGCTTTCTATACTGTCAGTTGCGAATTCAACAGAGATCTTAGTTGTCTACTTGTAGATTGTGCTAGGAGCCACAAGTCATTATTCATATAACTCAGACAATCAAATTTATGTTCCAAACGCCTCTGGGCGACTGGGCGTTGTGTCACTTGAGCTATTGCAAGCTCCAAAGCTCCCAACTCATCACAGCTTCGTTATATGTGCTTAGCCCAGACAAGCAGTAACCTTTTAGGTGACGATGTTGCTTTTCCTGCCAACTGCATCCGAGAAAAGGAGCTACACATAACATCCAGAGAAGACATGGTATCGGCTACTACGAGTAGTTAATTTAATTATTTCCTGATTTGGTTAGTTCTTGAATCAAATCTAGTCAAACACTCAGACAGTTCTTCCATGCAGCACCTTTAGCATGTACTGCTCCTTTACGCCAAATCATCTGAACTTTGGTCAAAACGTTAAACCGTTCGAAGAATCCAACGGGCTAGCTCGTGAGTCAAAAAGTTCCATGCATGTAGTGTGCCTCCCAACAGAATGTAGTGTTATATTGTTTTCCTCCCTTTTCTTTTACTTTAAATACTACATCGATTTTATTTCTCCAAATCGCGATATAGGCGCACAAAGAAAACAGAATCCACCTCACTAAGGAATGTTAAATCTTCTTAATGAAAACCTATAAAAAGATATTCAATCTGGAAATTCTCGTGTTGCACCCGTGTGCACGTACAGTTGCTGCAACCCTCCGCATAAGCATACTATGTCGTTTGCATCTGGCACCGCACTAATGTACAGTATACACGAACGGACTATACGTACGTCGTTGACCAGCAATAACCTACGAACAGATCAGCTGACTTTGACCGGTTGACTGGAAGCTTACCGAGGCTACGAAGCAAGCAGATAGCGTACGTCACGCAGTGACATTTGACAAAGGTTTTCGATTTTTTCCCTTGACAAAGAAAGTTATATATAGCCATTACTTACAAAAATATTTAAAATGCAAATACATGATTTTTTAACCTCCTAATTTCTTTGCTTTTTTTGCGATTACACAGTACAACTCAGACACTCACAACGCACACACACTCACCCCACCCCTATGAGTATCTTCGAAGAAGGCTCGGCAAATTCTCCAGATTGACGAAGTCACCACTCGCCCACTCGCGCCTCGCTGTCGACGGCCACATCGCCTACCGATGAAAGCACAAATGCCGTTAAATCCTAAAAAATTCGCTCCCACCGGGAGTCGAACCCAGGACCTCAAAGGTGCTACTCGGGTGTCTTAACCACTAGGCCAAGACCCTTTTCGCGTCTTTTTTTTTTGTTTGTATATGATGTTGGTTGGTTCAATTTCATAAGAACTTCTTTTGTCCAAGCTTAGCTTTAATTCACTCATGATTGAGTACGGTTAGTTCCGGGTATCTAGTTTCATTGAATTTTACCAATGATGGACTCAGGAAAGTTGTTGTAAGAGGGAGGCACGCTAGGTGGTAAGGCGGTAACGGGGCGTGAACGCTGTAGAATGTGATCATGGGACCTGAAAAAGTAGCTTCTCCTGATTCTATAAAGTGATTCTCTGTCCTGAATTTAAGAGTTTCTTCCAGAGAATCATATAAGAAATCAAGTTAATTTCAGCCAAAGAATCACTTCCCTTCGGACGAGAGTCAATTCCAGTGAATTTCTACCAAACATGTCCTAAGTACCCGAACCAACGGAAATGTAACATAAACTTTTGAACCAAGTATACAAAATCTAGATAAGATGAGGTGATCCAGCTTGCTCGTCATCTCCAAGGCGACTCGATGGGTGTGCAAGTAACCTCGCTCTCTATGTGCCAATCGACGTGCGGGTTTCGCTGCGTCGGCACATGCTAGCGCCTGGCGCTAGGTCATGATCGATGTTGGCGCGATACTTAATATGGATCTTTTTATTACGTGCGTGATCTTGCAGCCATGCGAGCTGGATCTCCGAGAAGACGGGAGGGTCATGCATGGCTCTTGCTGCCGCATTGTGAAGAAAGCTCTACACCACGTAGAGTTTTTATTTTATTTTTATTTTATTTTTTTGGGGGGCGGGGTAGGCCTACGAGCTGCAGTCTCTGTAATTTTTCGAGTACACAAACGAACTGGGTGGGCTCGGGCCGATGACAAGAAGGGATTATATATCGCCATTTCTCTCTTAGCTTGGTTAGCTTGGTTACGGACTCCGGTAGATGAACAAGCAACTAAAACTGAACCAACTATAGCTAGCCAGTCAGCCACGTTCCGTTTTGCTGGGCCTTTCCTTGGTTTTTAAACAATAGGAAATTTAACTTCGTTGAGCCATCCTATTCGCGGAGAGATGCTACAGGTTGGAATTCAGATACGAAGAATATCTGCAAGATATGGGTTTAAGCCCGAATGATTCCCCTGGATTGTAAATTATGCACATCCACATTCTCTTAGGTTATCTCATATCTAGCATTGAGATCTTTCCAGACCTCTTAAAATAAACCATAGGGGCAAGGTCAGAGCCGGAGGAAAATAAAATAGTTTCTTACTTCAGCACTGTCTAGAGCTATTGGTTGCTTGTTGCTGCACCAGAGAAACAAACAATGATCCAACACATGCCACAAGTATATCAAATAAGATGAAAGTTATACTTGAATGGGTACCAATAAATCTCCTCTACTTAAAAAAGCAAAGATTTATTTTTAGCGGGAAAAATAGAACTCTGACAACATTTTTTGTTTCAACTAAGGAGATCCTTGGGTAGTAGCCATAAAAGGCAAACAGCACCTCTAGATATGTGTGTCTGCGCACCATGTGTGTTCTCATGGTTTCAAGGATCTATCTATATATCGCAACATCCATAGAGCATCTCCAAAAGAGCCTTATAAGATTTTTTTAAATTAAAATATTAGGATTTAATCCAAAAAACCATCTCCAACGGTACCCCAAAATCATCCCTAGTTTTTTCATAGCTCCTAAATTTCCCTCATTTGTAGCTACAAACAAGGGAAGAATTAGGGCTCCCATCTCTTCTTTTTTTTTCTATAGAATTAATGTCTTTTTGTCCCAAATGCTGATGTGGCCCAATTAAAAGTGTTTTAATCCACTTTTAGGAGAGAACTGTTGGAGAAAGAGAGAAAAGTTGCTCCTTATAATTTTTTGGTTGCTTCTAAAAACAAGTTTATGTGGCTAATTTTATAAAAGTCTTTTGAAAATGCTCTTAGAAAACTAGTCGGTCATTGTGGTTCACCAGTGTGGATACAATCTAACAGTTACTTGTGTGAGGTTATCCAACTGCGGCAGTCAGATCTTATGGCCAATTCCTCAACAAAGATCTCTTATTGTACTGAGATAGCAGAATTCCGATGTCGTCATCTGAACTACCTCCTCGATTTCGTTTACGATCACACGGTAGTTAGGGAGCAGGCAAATGCCATGGCTCTGCCGGCCTAGCTTCGACAGGCATATGCGTATCTAAAGGAATCTACAACTCCTGGTTAGAACCTCTCGGACGGCGTTAATCAACATTTCTTTTAAAACGAAAGTATGGCGTTAATCAACATGGCAACGCGAACAACGAGATTTCAGAAATATAACCTGCACATCATCGTCAGCCGTTGCGTCCTGGCCGGGGTGAAGGGGGGCAGGTTCATGGTTTCTTTTACCGGTCTCTTTCAGAGAACGCTGCAGGTTATGGGTAACTGCTATACGCACGCGCGCATCCATTCCATAGAAGCTGATTTTATTGGCTCTTGCCGTCTTGGTCTCCCAACTTAGCTGCTCGTTTCTCCAAGATTTTGCATCATCTTAATTCACCGTCATCAGTCGGCAGTGCCCGGCCGCGGCAAGACCGGCCATCACTTTCTTTGACCATTGGTACTAATCCGATGATTTCGTCAACGTATAGCTAGCTCACGTCATGCGCGCCTACGTGGGGTGCTTTTGGCGAAGCGAGGTGGCTGGCGCCCGCGGTTTCATACGCGCGGTCTCAAAGCTCTCACGCAGTCACGCCCGGACGGTGCAATCAATACCCTAATCCGGGAACACGTGTGCGTATGATTGGGTCTTGTTCAAGGTGCATTGAACATCTCAAGCAGAGCCCCGGACGCACGGGCGATCGACCGACAGACATGCGGACAAGATGGCGGCATGAACATGTACAGGTGGCCGTACGTGCGTGGAAGCACGTAGTACACAAACGATCGCAGCGTACCTGAATCATAGAGTTCACGCGTGATGATGGCCAGTCCCTCCTTACGTTCATGGAAGATTCGTCGGTCTGATCTTGCCGCACGGAGTACGTGAACCTCTGTTCTAGCTGAGCCGAACAAAAGAAAAGAAAAACTCGGTTCCAAGTAGCTGGATTCGGGCTAGCACGAGCGGATAATACACATAGGATATGTCATATTCGATTTGGATGGGAAAGCGAACGCGTGCTGCTAGCTAAGCTGAGGGCTGGCCGGCTGGGTGTACCGCACCTGTGATCGCGACGTCGTACTCAATGCCATAGCAACACTCGCAGCGACAAACACCGAAAGCGACAGTCACCGGGCTTAAGCCCAGATCAAAAGGTTGAATCCATGACTCGCATTGCTCACTACTTTACTGTTCTTCTGTGCCGGTGCATATTCAATTCCTTTCGTGCACAGTTCCCCTGTTCTGTCAAGGACCGATCACACTTTGAGAATTATCCTGAACTTACCCAGGCCCACCAGTCTTGTTCCAGAATTTAAAATTTTATTTACCTAGAAATGAAAAGTTGCACTTATGACACCCCTCATCTATATTTTTTTTGCGAGGGACCCCTCATCTATATGAATGAAATTATTCTGAAACTGTCTTCTTCTTTTTTTTTCTGCTAGGATCGCTTTTGTGTTTTACAAAATTTCAACACAGCTTGGTCAGTCAGAGAAATGACATTTTATTTAGAACCTATAAAACCAACCGAAATAGAACGCCCGTACGCAGGAAAACTAGTACAACCTAAACAATGAAATGCCTGATAGCATAATCTAACTGATGGAGAAAAGAATAATCCATGGTCCGGAAACCAGCCGGCAGCATAGCGCTGTACATGTCTCGTACTCTTGTGCTAAACCACAAAGAGCCAGCCATGAACAGGCAACCACGCTCAAAAAGCTCGTAGCATAAAAGCCTAATCGCAGGAAAACTAGTACAACCTAAACAATGAAATGCCTGATAGCATAATCTAACTGATGGAGAAAAGAATAATCCATGGTCCGGAAACCAGCCGGCAGCATAGCGCTGTACATGTCTCGTACTCTTGTGCTAAACCACAAAGAGCCAGCCGTGAACAGGCAACCAAGCGGAAAAAGCTCGTAGCATAACAGCTTATTTGCTGTGGCATGTACCGCAGCCTTCAGAACACCAAAACACAATACGAGCTTCTCGCGGATGCTTTCCGTCAAAAAGAAAAACATTCAGAGCGATTCTGTGCAAATAATTTGTACTCTCCTTTTTTTTAAAAAAAAAACTTCCTGCTGCGTGCTCTCAGCATCGGAGGCCTTTATAAAAACCCCAAGCAACATCCTGCTATAAGAAGCACCCAGCCCTCACGTCTCTGCAACACCATATCTTGCACTAGCTTCTCCTGTCCTGCCTTTCTGCTCTCTTCAGTCTGCCCCGCCATTTTCCTCCAGAAACACCTCTGAACTTAGCTTGGAGGCCATGGAGGGAATCGTCTGTGTGGCAGTGTGGGCTTCGACCATGGCCATGGTCATGGCTTCCGTCCTATGGGCTTACAGATGGAGCCACCCGAAAGTGAACGGGCGGCTGCCCCCTGGCTCCCTCGGTTTCCCTCTTCTCGGCGAGACCATGCAGTTCTTCGCGCCGAACCCTACTTGCGACGTCTCCCCCTTTGTGAAGGAGAGGTTGAAGAGGTACTTTCACCAATCATCATATGTTTTCAGATTGTTACAGAGGTGTAAACAACTGAACCTAGCTAATGCTTGTACTACTTTCTCCATATTGTTCAATTCATGGGATGTCTATCTATAGGTACGGTTCCATCTTCAAGACGAGCATCGTTGGCCGGTCGGTGGTGGTGTCGGCGGACCCGGACCTGAACTACTACGTGTTCCAGCAGGAGGGGAAGCTGTTCGAGAGCTGGTATCCGGACACCTTCACCGAGATCTTCGGACGCGACAACGTGGGCTCCCTGCACGGTTTCATGTACAAGTACCTCAAGTCCCTGGTGCTCCGCCTCTACGGCCAGGAGAACCTCAAGGCGGTGCTCCTCGCCGAGACGGACCGCGCATGCCGTGACAGCCTAGCGTCGTGGGCGAGCCTCCCGAGCGTCGAGCTCAAGGACGCCATCTCCACCGTAAGATGACTGGCAACTTATATAACCGTGTTGAAACAATTTTTTTTCGAGCGATAACCTTGTTGAAACATCATCTGATCAGACGATTGATGTGCACATATATATTTCTGGCAGATGATATTTGACCTCACAGCGAAGAAGCTGATAGGGTACGAGCCATCAAAGTCGTCCGAGAATCTGAGGAAGAACTTCGTGGCCTTCATTCGCGGGCTCATCTCGTTCCCGGTGGACATTCCCGGCACCGCATACCATGAGTGCATGCAGGTAATGCACTTATGCACAACTGCACATGCATGCCATGCAACTTGAGCAACGTAGTGAACAAGACAGCACATGCGTGTCAAGTCAACAAACGACCATTCACTCACATGCACACGGTCAAACGATTCTAGAGGAATCCGCCTTTGCTAATTAAGCTTCTTCTTACTCTAGCCCTCTCGATCATCTGTTGAGCTAAATTTGAGCATGCTTACATATGTAGGGGAGGAAGAACGCGATGAAGGTGCTCAAAAAGATGATGAGGGAGAGAATGGCGGAGCCGGGGCGGCGAAGCGAGGACTTCTTCGACATTCTGATCGAGGAGCTGAGGAGGGAGAAGCCCGTGATGACGGAGGCCGTGGCGCTGGACCTCATGTTCGTGCTTCTCTTCGCCAGCTTCGAGACGACGGCCTTGGCACTCACGCTGGGCATCAAGCTCCTGGCCGAGAACCCCAGGGTGCTCGAGGCGTTAACGGTTAGTAGCGCAATGTACAATTGTTTACTTGTCTCGACGAACGTGGCGTGTGCCTGAGCAAGCAGGCAACAACTAGGCTTGTGCCGCAAACAATTGACCAGAGATGATGCCGTGTTGTGTGGCCAGGAGGAGCATGAGGCGATTGCTAGGAACAGGAAGGACAGTGATGCCGGGCTCACGTGGGCCGAGTACAGGTCCATGATCTTCACATCCCAGGTGAGCCTAACCGGGACTAGCTTTACCTAGATTATTGTGCATCCCCATTAGCTGACTGCAAATAACTCTAAGAAAGCGCCCCACATCCACATATCTCAGTCACAGTAAAAAAAAATATAGCTAGTGGCAATATGACTAGTTAACTAACTTTACCGAACAGTTTGACTGTGCAAGTGCACGTTTTATGTTTCGTGATTATGAAAGCAAAAGCACGGTCCATGAGGAAGGAGATACGGTAGTTGGCGTTGTAACTAACTCTAGAGTGAAATTTAGTTGACTTGATGAAAAATATGAGCAAATTAATTAGATGAGAGAAACAAAGTGGATTTGAAAACCTGCTGATATGTAAGTGCCAAAATTACCTAAAAAAGGAAACAAAGAGTCATTCTCTTGAACTAACACTAGTGTCCTTTTGGTGTTCATGAAGGTCATATTGGAGATAGTTCGACTGGCCAACATTGTTCCAGGGATTTTCCGAAAGGCCTTGCAGGACATTGAGTTCAAAGGTTAATATGTACACTCAAAGCGCTCATGCATAGACAGAGAAAAATTACTTTGGAAATCAAATCTTCATTTTCTTATATTGTCCGGTCTTTGGATGCAGGTTACACCATTCCAGCAGGGTGGGGAGTCATGGTGTGTCCTCCAGCAGTGCACTTGAACCCAAAGATATATGATGATCCATTAGCTTTTAATCCATGGAGGTGGCAGGTTTGTGCCCTTTTCTCTCCAAATAATCTACTGCCAATCTCAACTGAAATTCAGGCTTTGGGCACACTAAAGTGAATTTGACTGCCCCCAGATGGACTCTAGATGTAGATGGTATTGTAACTTGTAAGTTTCAAATGTTAACGGTTTTAACCAAACCAATAAGTTGTACTTTTACTGGAAATGATAATTAGAAGATCAATGAAGAAGTGCACGTACGTTGCTAAAGAGCATGCATTGGCAGCAACTGCGCTGATCATCTTTAGAGTACAAGAAATGCATGGGGTCTGGCAAGTTGTACTAACATGTCTGGGTTTTAGGGTTCTAATCCGACAGTTTCTCAATGAGGCAGGTGAACCATGTGATATATCACATACTCCCAAGAGAAGCAGAGAAGAAAAGTGTCGATAGGGAAACAGCAACAAACTAAATAAAGCTATCTTGCCAATCTAGATAGAGAACAAGCCTGGAGCTGCAGTAACAATCTCAGTTCTTTGCTTGTAGAGTGCTACATGATTAGCCTACATGGGGATGGTCAAGTCAGCATATGGAGCAGCATATTGTCAAACGTTACTTAATATGCGCTGTTCTGCTGAAAAGCGACACGTAGCAATAAAGAAAGGAAAGCAGTCTTAGAGCCGTACATTAGAGACATTGTTTGCAGCAAGCAAAAAAAAGTGCAGCAACTTGCAATAAGATATGATCCTGGCTGCTTCGCATGCATGCATTCAATCGTAACGCGGTGCAAATATCACATGAACATGAAAGAAGAGTTAAGTTTTTAGTAAACTGTTTCTCTGAAGCCTGAACAACTCTTGTTGGTACCATTTGAGCAGGACAAGGTGGAAATTACCGGTGGAACAAAGCATTTCATGGCGACTCTATGGTATTGTAACTTGTAAGTTTCAAATGTTTAACGGTTTTAACCAAAACAAATAGGTTGAACTTTTACTGGAAGTGATAATTAGAAGATCACTGAAGAAGTGCACGTACGTTGCTGAAGAGCATGCATTGGCAGCAACTGCGCCAATCATCTTTAGAATACAAGAAATGCATGGGGTCTGGCAAGTTGTATTAACATGTCTGGGTTTTAGGGTTCTAATCCGACAGTTTCTCAATGAGGCAGGTGAACCATGTGATATATCACATACTCCCAAGAGAAACAGAGAAGAAAAGTGTCGATAGGGAAACAGCAACAAACTAAATAAAGCTATCTTGCCAATCTAGATAGAGAACAAGCCTGGAGCTGCAGTAACAATCTCAGTTCTTTGCTTGTAGAGTGCTACATGATTAGCCTACATGGGGATGGTCAAGTCAGCATATGGAGCAGCATATTGTCAAACGTTACTTAATATGCGCTGTTCTGCTGAAAAGCGACACGTAGCAATAAAGAAAGGAAAGCAGTCTTAGAGCCGTACATTAGAGACATTGTTTGCAGCAAGCAAAAAAAAGTGCAGCAACTTGCAATAAGATATGATCCTAGCTGCTTCGCATGCATGCATTCAATCGTAACGCGGTGCAAATATCACATGAACATGAAAGAAGAGTTAAGTTTTTAGTAAACTGTTTCTATGAAGCCTGAACAACTCTTGTTGGTACCATTTGAGCAGGACAAGGTGGAAATTACCGGTGGAACAAAGCATTTCATGGCGTTCGGTGGGGGTCTCCGGTTCTGCGTCGGCACCGATCTAAGCAAGGTGTTGATGGCAACCTTCATTCACTGCCTAGTTACAAAATACAGGTAAAGTTTGTCACTTGTGTGTGCTAGGAAATACATATAACGGTGTTTTCTAATGAAGAGAAGAAATCTGCATCTTAGTTTAAGAATATTCTCTTTTTTTTTGTCATTGCAGCTGGAAGACGGTGAAAGGAGGGAACATTGTCCGTACCCCCGGCCTCAGTTTTCCAGATGGATATCATGTTCAGTTCTTCCCCAAGAATTGACATCCTGTCAGGTCGAATTGCTTTCTAGAAGGCATCTGACATATAAGAAATAAGTGAAACGATTGAATACTTAGGTGATGATATATGAAGTCAGTATACTACTTGAGGTATAGTTTTAGGGCACCTCCAGGTTAGTATAGCGGTCACATAAGTGGCCAAAATGTTTAGGCCTCTGATCCAAACAAGAGGTATTTGTTGGGTTTTGCAGTTTGTTTCCTGTGTGGTTAGCCATGTGTATACGGCCTGCCTACCCATATGGTGTGTCATATAGTGTTTTGTGTGTCGCTCATATGCGCCTTGCGTCTGCCTAGCTATGTATTTTTGGTGTGGTGCTTTTTGGCAGTGGACATGGATGCAATATATGAAAAATTGAGAATCTTGGCAGTACAAGTGGATTGTCACAACTTTCAGATTTAGTAATATTCGTAAGGGTTCAGTATCTGTCGGAAGCTTTCATCAAATCGCAGCAGAATACAGAAGTATATATGACTGTGAGCAGGAAACGAGGTCTCTACCTTTACTGGCCGGTCGCAGTCTGCTAATCCTTCGAGGATTTCACTTCACGCCATTACCATGCGCCCTTACTCCTAGTGTGAGATACCGAGAGAGTGTTGTGTAATTGATCCCTCGTCGTCCCGGGCTCCTCATCCAGAGCTGGTTTGCGGCGGGACGAATCGATCCCGGCGGCGACGAAATCATGCGACGCGGCGGCGGCGGTGGGCGGGCCCTCGTCTGCGTCCTCGGCCCCCAATAGTAATGGGCCGGCTCTTGGAATGGATCTTATCTATTCGGCCCTAAATTTTGCTCAAAAAAAAAATCTATTCGGCCCTAAATTGGATTTTACTAAATCACGGAGGAGATGCGTGGGCAGAGAAGATGGGAGTAACGCTCAAACAGTTGGAACTGATCCTGGTTCAGGGCCTAAACGACGAACAGTCAGTCACTGCCCGTGACGTTTTCAGGTGGGGAAAAAAGGCGTGATACAAAGAATAGGTCAATGAAGGAAACGCATTTCTTCTGGCCTTTTTAGCAATGATTTTCTCTTCGTTGCGATTTTTCAAACAACTCACGATGAATCTCAACACAAAGAATGCAAACTGTATATTTTAGTCTCAAGTGTAAACGGATGCAGTGAAACAAAGAACATCATTTTCTATGGGAGGCTGACAGTTAAAATCGTTATTCCACTTTTTTCGCATCCGTCCAGAGAATCTTATCGTTATCCATGTCTACTCTTTCTAGTCTCGCATTCCCAATGATTCATCAAGTTTGTCAATGCTTTGGAATCTTGCATCTGGTTCACATCTAGACCCATACCCGACTAAAACACATGTCCCTTTCGTACTGAAGCCAGTGTTTTTTCTCGCCACTGGACCTGTGACACAAACCGGCATTCCTGTACACATTGATGCAGAGAGATGAGTTGCTTTCCAGGCCCAGGTATGAAAATTCAACATTCTTTCAACAGTTCTTGTCAGTCTAGGATTCTGTCAGTTCAAGACGGATGTATTTCCGCACAGAATACGTAAATAACTCCTACTAAACTGGAACTGCTAAGGCGGCAAAATGACTGTACTCACTATATTATTTTCTTTTTGAGTCCCACGGGCTTCGACTGATTCATGTAAAATTTCTCCATTTCACACAGAGGCCTCAATGATAAATGGTTCAATCTTAATTTTGCAACAACCAAGAAAGAACCCATGCTACGTTTAGTCTATTTTTTTACGCACCGTGAACAACCCATATGAAAAATACTGTGACACTTTTGCTAAAGGGAAAAGTGCATTGGACGTTTCCGTATTGATGTTTCACATATTCACATCAATCCTTCGACAAGTTTGGAAGGTTGCTAACTATTGTGCTCCGTTTATTGAAATGAAAAATATCTATGGAAACACAGATGAGATATTGATTGAGATAGAGCAAATGATGGTACAAAAAAAAGTTGGCATGATTAGGTTAGTAAGAGATATGTTTCTGGTGCTTATTAATAGGTTACCTTCACAGTTTCTACTACAATTGTCTACTGATTTATTGCACCCGGCTGTCTAGTATCCTCCTTGCACCCACTAAATACATATTGTCCTATTTTACCTACATTTCCTAAACCATATTGTTTCTTATGCTAATTGGTTGTCTTCTCCTTTTCTACTACAGTTGTCTACCAATTTATTGCTGCATTAGCTATCTGTGTACCATATTGTTTTTGGTGCTGATTATTTGGTTGCCTTCTCATTTTCTACTAGAGTTGTTTACTAATTTATTGCTCCTGCTTGTCTAATATGCAACCGATGGCAGAGAAAATAAAAAGGCTGGCATGAGCCATATGTGCACATACGTTTTGTATGTTAATCCACTAATTTATTGCTCCTTGTTGTCTAGTATGCAACTGATGGCATAAAAAATTAAAAATAAGCTGGCATGAGCCATATGTGCACCATATTGTTTCTGGTGCTAATTAATTAGTTACCTTCTCAATTTTTACTAGAGTTGTTTACTAGTTTATTGCTCCTGGTTGTCTAGTATGCAACCAATGGCAAAGAAAATAAAAAGCTGGCATGAGCCATATGTGTGCCATATTGTTTTAGGTGCTAATTAATTGACTACCTTCTCATTTTCTGCTAGAGTTATCTACTAAATTATTGCTCCTGATTCTCTAGTATGCTCCTTGCACCACTAAATAAATATTGTCCCCTTTAACCTATATTTCCTAAACATTACCCAAGGTAGATAAAATTTGGTTTCTTTCAAGTAAAAGCCCGATTTAGAGCCTATATTGTTGTATTATGGTTGTTTAACCAATAAAGCCACTTGTAAGTTGGTATTATAAAAGGAAACATATGCAATGCTCTTGTTACATATACATACGCGTCATTGCAGCGAACGGTATTTCTGTCATTGCGCATTTAAGCGACTATCAAAATGAGCTTTATAAAAGCTCAAAAGTATTAAATTTCAAATTGTGATCAAACATGTATCGTTATCGTAAAGTTGGTCCTTATCAATTTTTTACTCATGTAAAGTTTCCAACATATGTCATACCCCAATTTCTGGAGCATGTTGTGCATCATGTATCAGTCCCTGGATCAGTAGCTGATACGCACAAGAACACAGATATGAAAATCAAAAGCATACTTCGTATAGGTAATATTATATTCCCTGAGATTATCACCTTTAGTGGCGGTTCGACAAGGATGCTGAACTATCCAAGTCCGTCCGACCGACTATTGGTGAAGCAGACAATCAGCGGAAACACGGCCCAAGCCTACAGGCAGACTTGAGTGCGAACGAAAACCAGTCGCCGTCGTCTCTTACGAAAGCTTTTCTCACTAAAAACGTTAAGAGCAAACCGTGAGTACATAATGTACTCAGCAAACCCTAACACAAGGGGTAAATACATGCAGGGGTGTAACCAAGGATGAGGCTGGAGGCTCGGTGTATCGGCGGAAAGCCAATTTTTATGCAGGGGTTGATTTT
>LAPY01000773.1:35437-47042 GCA_000970635.1 Eragrostis tef
GAGTTACTTGTTTATCTTGTTCTTGCTTGTTCTTCGATTGCTTGCAGGAATTACCCTAGTGGTTTGGTTGATTGTGCTTCACAAGATCGCAAACAACCGCTGGAGTTGGTGTATCGGTCGCTAAGGCGCATCCTTTGACGGTTGTAGTCGGGCCGTGAACGTCTCTCCACCCAAATCGAAGTTATCCCCCCTCTCTCACCGAAAGATCCGCAACAAAACCCTAGTGGGTTCCCATCAAAACGGACTTACGCGTCTAACGGACCGACCCGACACGATTATATAATTTCGGGCCGTGTCGTGGACCGATGCTCAGCATGACGGGCGGCACGGCACGGCCCAAAAAAAATTCCGTGCCGAGCCAGCCCGAAACTATATGTGCCGGGCTAATTCATGCTTGGGCCGGGCCAGGCCGGGCGGCCTGTTTGGACAACAGTCACAACACTAGCCAGTGGTGGTCACCAGATCACCACCCACTTTCATTCAAGTTCACATGATATTTTTTTTCTCTTGCAAGGGAAGTTCACATGATAAAACTTCACATGATATATCTTCGAACTGAACGAAAATCATGTTTTTTGGGCGTTGGGAGTCAGCACCGATGCTGATATATAGTCCGTACAAGTGAAATTTTTTTAAACAATGCGTACAAGTGAAAATTATTCCTGTCCATTTCGCCTACAGACTAAAAACAATGAAAAGAGTGCTTCCATTGGCGGCACCGCCACGCACGTCACGTTGTTGCATTTTGATTTGTTTTGCATTTGTGTCATCAGTGAGTAAATAAACATGTTTAGCTACGTTGTACCTTTTTATTCCACCGGTCGTGACCACCTCAAAAAGGCTGCTAGCTAGCAGTAATATATATACCGTCCAATTGGTATATCCTCAGTTTAAAAGAAAAAGGATGTAATGCGTACCCTTAGGTGAGCATATATATATATCTTTATGGTACAGATCATTGACGAGAGTGGTGCACGAATGGTCCTTCGTATATTTTTAGATATCACACATGCGATGGCAAATGATCTTACTAAAATGTTTGGCTAAAAGGAGCCCTTTTTTGAGAATCTAGCTATAAAAATAATCAACCAGAAAGAAAAGCTAATGCTGAAAAGATCTTTGCCACCGAACAAAAAGGACCGGAAAGGAAAATGTAAATTTATTTTTTAAAAAGAAAATTGGATTCTAATTCTCTTCCTTAATCTAGTGCCCACAAAAATGTGAAACCATATATTTGACCTTACAGGTAAAGATTCCGAAAATCTCGCTGAATATTTGTCAAATGCCACAACCATGTCAACCAAGATGTTTACGATCAGTGAGAAAGGTTTGAACAACGGCCACAAAAGAAGTTCCGCCGATCGATCGATGTCTATGATTGTGATCTAGCAACCGTCAAATAGTCTACCGAATCAACTTTCCTAGCGAGGACTGATTCCTTCCCTCAACTTTTCTCTCACGAGCTAATTCATCTCTTCTTTTGAATTTGCTAGCAACAAACAGGTTCCTCGGCTGCCAAACTCTGGCGTCGAACGCCGCCTGGAAGGCTTCCCTCGCAGTCGCAGGCAATGCACGAGCTCGATAAAGAACATAGGAAAGCTTTTGCATCATCCTGCGACGTCGCCGGGCTGGCATCAGCACGCGCAGTAAAATAAGCCGCCGCAATTCGCCATGGAATAAAGCGCGCGAGAGGGCCGCCTGCTCCCCGTGCCGAACCGGTGGCGTTCGTTGGAATGAGCACCGTCTACACACGTAGCCCCCTATGCAAGTCGTCAGTGAGCTATGGCGGCAAGGAAGAACCAAGCGCAGAGTCACCCCTGAGGTCACCAACCCTGACGTCACTTATCTGACGCAAGCGCGATCAGGATCTTTCAGCATCACCGTCCCGTAGCTCGATCAGCATCTCGCTCAAACGGTGACAGATCGCCGGGTACCACCGCTGCAGCTTCTGGAACGAGCAACCTCCACCACGCGTCGGCGCCCCCGGCAGATTTGATGGGAGCTGGCCGCGTCGCGTCAAGTTCCTTCCCGTTCGCCATGATGCCCGCCCGATCGATCGTGCGAGTGACTCGTATCCGTATGGTCCCTCGAAAGATCGCGTCGTGCGGCAGGATCGACCAACCGCCCCCTGACGTAGTACAGTACTTGAGAACAGCGAGAGGGGGAAGGCGTTGGCGGTGGTGCGGCTGGTGCCNNACTGCCCTGTTTTTTTTTTTTTTTTGCGGCTGCAGCGTGGGAAGCGTGGCGCCGATATTTTTTTGATCGCTCAACAACCGTATGATTGATTATTTTGGCGGCGATCGAGTGTGTGGCGGGAGGCATCGGCAAGCGGCGCCGCTCGTGTCGCCGTGCGCGGAAGGTGGGAACCAAAGTCGGTGGTGGCCGTACGTTCAGTCCACCGGCGCGCGTGAACGGCGAAGGCTCGACTCGTGCGGCTCCTGCGTCTCGGCGTGTGGTCACGCGTTCCGTGCGCTGGTGCTAGACGTAGTACGATACGTCGTCGTAACTCGTAAGGCAGTGCGTGGCAGATAAAAAAGTACTACAACAAAATTTGTCTTTCCACCGCCTGCCTGCGTGGCTGCTGCGTGCACGCGTACGTCTCGAACTTATCTTTTCTCGCGTACGCAAGTACGGCAGGCGTTCCCGGCACGCCGCCGTGAGCGGCGACCGTTCGCTAGTTCACGGCCAGCTCAGGCTCAGGTGGAAATGACGCGAATATTCAATTTGGACGGAGCATATGGCCGCAGCGGCGGCAACAAAAATTCTGGTCAGCAGACGACGAGAGCTTTGGATTCTTCAGCCTTGGTGGTTGGTTGCTCAGGCCGCGCCGCATGTGGAGGTGGCCGCGATGCAGCCGTGACCCTCGTGGCCTCGTTTCTCTTCCGCGAGCAACGAGCAGAGCACCCACTCGAGCCGGCGAGTTGTCAATCTAGGAAACCTACAAAATTCAGAGTCTGCTTTGCCTTGTGCCTATATAAGGGGAGCTAACTGAAATATGCAATCACCAATTCACGACTGCGCCAGTTAACCACGGCAGCCAGTAAAACAACTTAGCTCCCAGAGCGCTCACGGACACAATGGCCCCAACCATTGCCAAGCCGCCTCTCCTGAGCGATCTCGTCGCACAGACAGGGCAGGTGCCGTCGAGCCACGTCAGACCTGTTGGAGACCGCCCGGACCTCGCTAATGTCGACAACGAGTCCGGTGCCGGGATCCCGCTCATTGACCTCAAAAAGCTCAACGGGCCGGAGCGAAGTAAGGTCGTGGAGGCCATCGGCAAGGCCTGCGAATCCGACGGATTTTTCATGGTACGTACGTGCACCATCGTCATTTTGTTGTTGCTGGTGATAAAAAGAACAGAACATGAAAAACCTGCTTGCTGCTGCTGACACTGGTTGGCTTGAACGATTCGTGTACAGGTGACGAACCACGGCATCCCGACCGAGGTCGTCGAGGGGATGCTGCGCGTGGCGAGGGAGTTCTTCCACCTGCCGGAGTCGGAGCGGATGAAATGCTACTCCGACGACCCCAAAAAGGCCATTCGGCTGTCCACGAGCTTCAACGTGCGCACGGAGAAAGTGAGCAACTGGCGGGACTTTCTGCGC
This sequence comes from Eragrostis tef, assembly GCA_000970635.1. Classification (NCBI taxonomy): domain Eukaryota; kingdom Viridiplantae; phylum Streptophyta; class Magnoliopsida; order Poales; family Poaceae; genus Eragrostis; species Eragrostis tef. The sequence continues at coordinate 39,043 of LAPY01000773.1, forward strand.
CTGCATTGCTACCCTCTCGAGAACTTCATCGACCAGTGGCCGTCCAACCCGCCCTCCTTCAGGTGAACATTTTTCAGCCAACCGTTCGAGCCAGAATAATTCTCTCCCTCCCTGCAGCTGACTTTTCGGTTTCATTAGCTCCTACCTTTTCGTACAAAGTGTTTCTGTCAAGGAGACCTGTTAATTTTTTCAAGCTGAGAATTCCACCACAAAGTACAAGTTCGTTGTTGGTCCCCTTTTGAAGAGGCGGCTTCTATGGGCCAAGACAATCAACTGAACTGCTCCATCTTTTTTTAAGTAAATTTCACAAAACTACAACTATTTGTGTTGTTGTTGTACAAAACTACAACTTTTTTAATCGGTTTCACAAAAACTACAACTATTTTGACCTCTTGTTTCACAAAGCTACAACTTTTTTGCACATGTGTCACTGACGGGCGGGTCCATATCACATGGTACATGTGTGGATGACATGTGGGACCAAACCTAATAGTTGTAGTTTTGTGAAACAAGAAGTCAGAATAGTTGTAGTTTTGTGAAACTGATCATAAAGGTTGTAGTTTTGTGCAACAACAACACAAATAGTTGTAGTTTTGTGAAATTTACTCTCTTTTTTCTGGTCAATAGGCACTTACAGTAAAGCTTGGTAAACTCGCAGCTAACCGTGCTTGTTACTTGACAGGCAAGTGGTCGGCACCTACTCGAAGGAAGCTAGAGCGCTGGCGCTGCGATTGTTGGAGGCGGTCTCGGAGAGCCTTGGGCTGGAGCGGAGCCACATGGTGACGGCCATGGGGCGGCACGCGCAGCACATGGCGGTGAACTACTACCCGCCGTGCCCGCAGCCGGAGCTCACCTACGGGCTCCCGGGGCACAAGGATCCGAATGCCATCACGCTGCTGCTCCAGGACGGCGTGTCCGGCCTCCAGGTGCAGCGCAACGGCCGATGGGTGGCAGTGAACCCCGTGCCCAACGCGCTGGTCGTCAACATCGGAGATCAACTGCAGGTATTTTTGGCACCTTTTGCTACAGCTCTTCGTCCTTGTTTAATTCGTTAATCGTCTGCGAGCGAGACCAACCACTGCACGTTTAAGTTGCTGACGAGATTTATAAACATATGCAGGCACTGAGCAACGATCGGTACAAGAGCGTGCTCCATCGCGTGATCGTGAACAGCGAGAGCGAGCGCATCTCGGTGCCGACGTTCTACTGCCCGTCGCCGGACGCGGTGATCTCGCCGGCCGGCGCGCTGGTGGACGACGGCCACCCTCTGGCCTACCGGCCCTTCACCTACCAGGAGTACTACGACGAGTTCTGGAACATGGGCCTCCAGTCAGCCAGCTGCCTGGACCGGTTCAGACCAGGGTGATCAACACTGAAAACCATAAGAGGGCATCCAGAGCATCTCGCTGGGACACCATCCCCTTAAAAAAAATAAAAAAAATAAAAAAAATCTCGCTGCGACATCACCGATGAATATTCTGCATGTCCACAGGAATTAATTCTGTAGGCGCTAAGGTGGGATTCTCCTGAGCCTTCAGATAAAAGTTTTGAACGGCTGAGATTGGGACAGGCAGAAGGCTGTTTGCAGAGGTAGTATGATTTTGAGCCCCGTTGAGATTCAACTCTTTGCTTTTTTGTGCCTCTCCTAGAACATGAGAACATTGTGTTAGGTGGACAGATTTTGTACTATAGGGTTACTTTGCACACTTATGATGACGTACAACAAGGTTTTATCAGTAATTTAACTCTGACAAATCTCTAGTATAAAATGTGGAACATGGGCCAACAAAGTGCACCGATGCGAGTTAAGGTAAACTTTGACTACAAGTCTTCATGACTTTTGGAAGTGGTCCTGAACGATGTTGCTACACGGTAAGTTAGAGTAATTTTGACATCACGCATGGATCGCCAAACAATGATTACGTGTTTTATCTTAAGAAGGAAAAAGCTTTGTCAATTTGACTATCCATATTTGGATGGCCGGTTTGAAATGTTGTGTATATATTTTGATCTAACAAATGAGATAAATTCGAGAAGTATTTCCAAATTATAATGTCTATTTCTTCTCTAGCTATGTGTTAGTTTGAAAATAATTTGCTTATTGGAGACAATCTATGCAATCTAAAACATCACATTCTCTTGGACAATTCTGGCTGTGTATCTGGACAAGTACTAGTTCAGATTCTATCTCAAAAAAAAAAAGTATTAGTTCAGATGCACAGCAAGAGATGCTACATTCTGGGACAGAGGTAGTATGATTTTGAGCTCCTAGATTGAGAATATAGTTGTATATATTTGCATGTTATATGTATGCGACTAATCCGACATGTGAGGGAAATTACTAATTTCACACAACTGTAAAAATCTCTAATTAATACACACAAACGCTTCATTTCTGATCATTATTCCAACAAAGTTATACAATCTCATCAGCAGGCCTTACGATAACTGATATGACATGCATTAGGCATTTAGTCTCCACATAATGCGGTACACATAGAGTCGCATGTACTACTAGTACACATGGATTATAAGACAAGGCATCATAGGACAAAAAATTACACGTACAACTTTATAGGATACGGCACAATCAAGGCATTTCCGCACGAAAGGTCCTTCATGCCGGCGTGGATATTGCAGAAACACAAGTCACGAAGACTATAGCTCGAGCAAGTCACGAAGACTAATGCAGCTGGGGGCTCTGAAAGAGCTCCAGGCAGTGCTCCTGGTCCAGGTTCCTGCTCCAAAACTTCTTGTAGTACTCGTCGTAGGTGTAGCTCCGGTACACAGGCGCGTCCCCGTCGGCGACGAGACTCGGCGCAGGACTTATCACCGCGCTGTTGCACGGACACAGGAAAGATGCCACCGACATGCGCTCTTGTGCCGCGTTCACCACCGCGCGGTGCCACACGCTCTTGTACGCGCCGTTGCTCAGTGCCTGCGTGCACGTACAGTGGCTAGCTATGTAAGCACAGCAAAGCATCGCGTGATTTCGGGAAAAAATGTGTCATCATGTACATCACCTGCAACTGGTCGCCGAGGTTGACGACTAGAGCGTTTGGCCGGGGGTTAACGGCGATCCACTGGTCGCCGTCCTTGAGGACCTGGAGGCCGGCAACTTTGGGGTCCTGGAGGAGGATGGTGATGGCGTTGGGGTCCGTGTGCTTCGGCAGGCCGTAGGTGAGGTCCGGCTCCGGGCATTGCGGGTAGTAGTTCACGGCCATGTGTTGCTCCTGCTCGCCCAGCACCTTCTCGATGTAGTCCTCCTCGAGGCCGAGGCTCAGGGAGATCACGCCGAGAAGCCGGAGCCCAAGCAGACGGACCTCGCGGCAGTATGTGCTGATTATTTCCCTGTCCAGAAATGCGACGGAAAGCTTTACGACATCAGCATTATGATGAGCGGTTAAACTCACACCACTGACAGTTGGGGTTGCGGATTCACAATTTTGTGTGATGGTCGATACTGAGAATCTTTAACATACTCGATCTTGAATGACAGATCACTACAAGATATTCCAATGTTTGCTGACAGTTTTTACTCAGTGGCCGACAGTTTGCTTGGTCTTTACTATTATGACTGAGTGCCCGATAGTTATCAAGTACTATTAGATACGTTTTCCAAAATTTTTGAACCAATTGCCTACAATCCTATTCCCGACAACATCAAAGCCCACAGTTATCAAAACTACTTAGCTGAATAATACTAAACTGTAGGCCACTTGGAGGTGAACTGTCGTGGATGGTAGTGGAGGTCTGAGCATTCCTAAAAAATAATCAAGGATAGCAACTCCACAGGTTAGGTAAAATATGTTTTTTTTCTCTAAATATGGCTGGTACAATTAAACATGGCTCTTCAACAGTCTCTCCAAATCACTCTTCAAAATAGCTAACTCTTCTCCAGTTTTTTACTAGCTATCAATATTTAGCTAGAGATGCTCACTCTCTATTCCTTCTGGTCTTTGGTGGTTTAGAAAGTTTTTTTGGTTTACTCCAACTTTTGTAGATGTCTTTTATTTTAAAGACTAGATAAAATCAAAGAATTTAGAATTTGTTCCTCATAATTTAATGATGAAAGGTTAGAACTTGTCTAGATATTGAAGGGTCCCACCCTTTCATCTAATAGAAAGCACGTTTGCAAGGTGAATGACATAATTTTTAATGTTTTTAATATGATCCCGTTCCGACAATATAATTAAATATTTTAAATCAGCTTAGCACATATAAAACATGCTAAATAATTTTGTATATTATCAAAGTAACCATGACAGAGAGAGTCGAAAAAGGGATGGTGAAGATGACTAGATGTGAAAATATATTCGACATATTTTTCTTGTTTTTCGGAGTTGTTGATATAAGGAGTTTGTACTTCTTCAATTTTTAATATCAGCCCATTTCATCAGCTAAAGGAAGAAGAAAGAAATAGAGAGAGTTTGGCTCCTACATCCATCACGATTGTGGTGGGAAGAGATTGATCATAATAAGGAATATAGAGTTGAAAAACTATTTTCCTGAACAAGCAAGTTGAAGAAATATAAAGCCTTAGGTATGTCCTTTTCTTGTTTGGATTGAACGTTTTAACCGATTGCATCCTTCCCACCCCTACCAAAAGTATTTTCTTAATCAGAAATCAATTTTTTTATTATTTTCCATCCAATATGATAATTTGGGGACCTTCTATAACACTAAGACTATTGTCCATCTGATGCAAAAGGCTGAACTTGTTCCAGTATCCAAAGAAAAGCAACACTAGACTGGTAAAGGAGTAAAAGGAAGGATATAGAAGCATCCATCTACGAATAACACAAAGTATAAAGGCACCCCCTCCCTGGAACTATGGAGCCAATCCGATCCCTTTTGCAAAGCGACAGGACTACGCTGTCTATGCATGTCCAATTCGCTGTATAGTGCGCCCGCACTACGTGCTCGATCACAAGTGTACTTTGTAGTGGTATCTGGAACCGCTAAAGAGGCCGCACTTGTATATGTGAAGTGTCCTATGGACGACACCCAAAGTGCTTGTCAGTCGTCATACTGGACAGTTTGTGTGTGCTCGTGGCATATATTCACATGAAACACGGAGTCTATGACGCACATAAACTAAACTGTCGTCTTGTGAATTGTGATATCAAAAACGCATATGCCCTACAGCTTACATTAATCGCGCGTCCCCTTTTTAATATTGTGATTCATGACAAAGCCACTCGCTAATATGACTGATGATCTGACGTGCCTGCATCTGCCCGCCTCACAGGGAAAGACGAGTGGAGGTCGCGTCACTGTTAATCAGGTCCTGCTACTTGAGCACACTTCGATCCGGTGCTTCAGCACCGCAAGCTAGCGCGTCGTGTTACACGCCGGCCGGTGGTGTGAGACTGATGGCTGTAGCTAGCTAGCTCCAGGCAGACAACTGATACGTACAAGACAAGACGGTGATCAGGGTATATCGGTTCTTGATCGTCTGTCGGACATGGATATCGTTCTATCTATGCTTCGGTGCAAACAGATCGAATATGTCCAAAATGTAGTTATCTGGTTACCACAATCGCTCCGCTCTCGATTCTTTTGAGACTTACGGATTTGTTTCTTTGGGCTAGAGCTTTTGAGCTTTTAGAAAAGTTGTATGTTGGCTAGTTGAAAAGTTGGTTGTCTAGATTTTGGCTGTTAGCTTTTGTAATATAGTTTTAGCTTCTCGCCAAAAGCTGGAAAAGCAATTCTAGGTGAGCTTTTCAGCTTTTAGTTCATTTTTTCAAAACCTGGCTTTTCGACATTTCAAAAGCCAGTTGTTCAGGACTTGTTTTAGCTTTTGGCTTTTCGAGTTGAAAAGCTGGCAAAAGCTGAAACAAACACGGAGATCGTCCCATGGTAGCGTTGGCCTTATCAACAACAAGTACAATTAGATATGTGTAGTAACTAGCTAGTTGTGCAAATTGAAATATTCTAAGGTTGATCTAATGAGAATCTAAATTATAGCGTCGAAGCCATGGGACATAACTAATCTTTGCGTACTGAACAGTTTGTCCTAAGTACAGTATTATATAGTGTGTGCACCAACTATCGTTTCACTATCTAGCACTTCTTCGGATCAATAAATCTTGATCCTAAAGTTGTGACAAAAAGAAAATTCAAAAACCTAATAGTTAAATATGGAAGATTGAATAAATTTTATTGTTTTGACATATATCTCATGACTATATTTTCTGTTATCATGGCTTACTAATTTGTCAATATGCATGATTAAGTACTTGTATATTTGAGCATTATTCGTGGGCCCTTTTGTTGTAAACATATCTAGTTCCATGGCCCTTTCAGCTCAAATGGATATTCTACATCCTAATTTGATGTATCATTGTTGTCCGAGATAGCGTCAGATCCAAGAAGTCCTGCCTGACGCCAGGCCAGTTGAAATTGATGATTTGAATTCAAGTTCCATAGCTAGCCCTACGGTTCACCTGACATTAAATTGGCAGTACTACCCCAATATGAAGTGCAATATGAAGTGCTTATAGGTGCAAATTTTCTTGATCACATGTGTAGTTATTCATGTTGTAACTTGCACATCTTACTTTGTCTTTTTTTTCGCAAAAAAAAAATTGTGAGGAGAAACTCTAATACTATCAGTTTTTATACTCCCACTGACAATGTTTTAAAACCATGTATATTAAAGTATATGTAAATTGTCCATATTTTCTCACAAAGTTCATGGAAATTAGTTGATGTGTAGCTTAATTAATATGGTTTCACGCCAGAGATTTTGAGTTTATATCTTCGCCAACGGCACAATTTTAAAAATAAAAAATGCAGCCGACTCATGTTTCTACGCCTGAAGCATATGTAAGGGAGCCTTCACGTAAGCATGAGTGTTGAAGTAGTAATACTAGTGAATTCCCAACCCTTTCTCATCAGTCTAGGCTTTAGATTAGTTGGTCAATGTGCAGTAGCTTTGCAGGCTTTGGATTCATGAGTGAGTCAACCACACAACTGACGTCTAAGCCCTATGAATATGATTTATAAACGAGTGGTAAGAATTCTATTTATAGTCATGTTTCCACACGTGGTTACCACTCCATCTCCAGCACTATCCGTACTGACAACCTTCTTATTTTTTACCCAACGGTATTTAATTGGAAAAGCATATGAGGAGCCTACAACTTACCTGCCCCTCCAGTCTTTTGTCATCAGTTGGGTCCGTAACACATAACAGTAGTGATGCATATGCTTACTTGAAAGATTCAGGATTGGAAGGCCAATCAGGCAAGAAGTCCTCCAACGGGTGGCAGTGAAGGCGCAGGTAGTCTCGCCAGTTGTGCACCGTCTCCTTGCGGACGTTGAAGCTTGTCGAGAGCCTTATCTTCTTCGACGGTTCATCAGAGTACAGTTTCGCCTTCTCCTCCGCCGGCAGCCGGAAGAACTGCAGCCCCACGGCCATCACCTTCTCCAGTAGATCCTTTGGTATTCCATGGTTTGTAACCTAGAATAAATCAAAAACAGCATGTAGACTAGTGAATTAAGTATAGCCATGCAGGGAGTGATGAACATGAGTTTCCAGTGAGGCAGTAGGCTTAGATGGAGGAGGAGACGATCCAACGGATTGACAAGCAGCCGAGAAGCAATTTCTTAAGCTACGAAATACATTAACTCGTCGTGTTTGAACATAGCATGGTGCAAGAGAAAACGGAAGTCGATCGAGACACGGGACCTGGAAGAAACCGTAGGTTCGGCAAGCCAGACCAATCTCGGCGATGACGCGCTCCTTGTCCAACGAGGCGAGGTCGATGAGCGGGATGTTGTTGTCTGTCATCACTTCGGAGAGCCGTGGCCTGTCAGACTCCGGCCGGACATAGCTCTCCGGGAGGGTCTCGCGACGATCCACGGTGGACGGAAGCTGGTTCGCCATGGATCAGCCGGTTGAGATCGCTGCGTGGAATCTGGGGAACGATACTCGAGGAAGCTGGGTGTGAGGGGATGGCGCGATGACTTCAGTTCAACTCGGGACGGAGACC
>LAPY01000773.1:58823-69616 GCA_000970635.1 Eragrostis tef
CACCAGAGATGCACCAGTAAACGTTCACTTTCAATTAGGTCTCACCCAGTCAATCCATGCAAACATTTGTAAGAAATTAAGAATATTAGAAACAAATATAGCGTTCAAGGGGAGCTTCAGGTTTTACAATATCCAGTTCTCCAATGAAAACAGTGCACTACACATATTGGCCCCTCCTTCGGTTCAGGTTCGACCAGCATGCCCTTCGTGGCTTGATAATCCTTCACTGTCCAATCTACGATTGGACTATTGAGAGATGCACACCGCGAAGAGGATATTACGTACACTCCTCTAATTAAGGAGACCTTTACCTCAAAAGTTTTGATTATAATTCAAGAATCAAGGACAAGCAAATAGGCTAGCACAGTTCTGAACTGTAAAAGCAGTCCTTGCAGTTGCAGTCAGTCCCGAATACTAGTGCATACCGTCAGCCAGGGCCGAGGCGTGCAAATTATGAAACTGACCATGTCCATATTTATCTTTCGCCATAATACGTGGGTCTTAATTATTAGCTTCGATCATTCGACAGCAGCTCAGAGGGACCAGCCGAGCATGAAATTGTTGTTCTCCCCTCCGCCAGTACCGCTTCTTGGCATGGCTGCTGCCTCAGGAGCAGCGAACTGCTGACACCTGTAGCAGTCACAAATCATATATATAGAACTTCCATCGATTAGTGGACTATACTCAATTTGGCGTTGTATCAATCTTAATTGTTCTGGTTTATAACCTAGCCGTACCCAATTTGCAGAGTGGGTTCACAGTCCATAGCAGCTCCTGGGTGATTTGGCACGGAGAGCGCACGATCGTTGACAACGCTCACGGTGGCATCAGGAGTCCAGGAGGTTTGGGCAGCTTTGTAGCTACTGCAACCTTCAGCTTCCAGCTGAAAGTGTTGAAGATAATAGCATAATTAACGGTAAGAGAGGAGTATTATGTCCGGGACGAAATGCCAAAGATATATTACTGTGTCAGAAACGAACTAACCCGACCTTGTTTTTCAGTTGCTTGTTAAGCTCACCAAGTTGGCGCTCCTGTATACAATTCAAATTATAATAAGGTGGACATGCATAGGAAACTTGGTCACAATCTCACAATCAACTGGTGCTACTTGATCAAATATAAAAGCATAGGAAACTTAATTGATCAATATCTCAATCCTACTAGATCAACTGCATATACATTGGCAGATGAGATACCTCACGTTGCTGTGAATGACCTTAAATGCATGTGCAAAAGTACGTATTTCAGTCTCACTCTAATTACATTTTGAAACTGTAGCCAGATATATTGCAAAATGGATGCAGGACAAAACCTTGAAAACAGCTCATTTCACAAACTCCACCTTAGATGTACAAATCATGGGATAAATGTGGTACAACAATTCGAGGGATGAACGTACTGATGTTCTGAAAGAACAAATAATTCCTTCTTTTTTTTAACTTGTGACATAGAAGCCGTACATATTGAGCTCAAAACAAGTGATATACATTAATCTTTTATTTCAGAAAATATATACTTACTTTATGTTCAGTTGTTTAAAACATGTGCACTTTTTATAGAGTTCATAACAAGTGATATGCATGTTTTTATCTTTTTTTTTGACCGAAATATGCATGTTTTTATCTTAGTTTACCAAAAATTGTGCGATTAATAAAAGGCTCATGGGTCGACATACCTTGCGGCGTAGCTCATCCACCTGCTCCATCATGATTTGCGTCTGAAATAAAGATAAAGTAAGGTACTGATGCATAAACATGCTTTGCTAATAAGATCATACAATAACGCTTAAACCTGTGACACAACAGGATTGAATTAAGCGCTGCCAGTTTAACTAGCCCTTCGCAATTACGTAACAGTTGAAATTAGTTGAGCATGTACTACTATGTTACAGAAATTTAGGGTATTCAATTAGATGGTGAACCTTTTTCTGTCGAGCCTGTGATAGTGCATATTCTAGTTGTTTTTCCAATTGCTGCAGTTCCTTTATGTTCAGTGGTCCAAGGTCTTCACCTAGCATGTGCCTTCGAAACAAGAAATATGTGAGTATAGCTGGAGTTAATGGTAATTTGAGACGATTATGCATAATGCATGTACATGGAACATATAACCATTTTCCTGAGATCTTGTGTTTAAATATAACAATAGTCATGTGGTGAACAATTTCATTTGGCAGTAGCCTCAGTTGAGGTGAAGGCTGGGAAACTCTCCCATTATTTGTAGCCTTAATTAGTTGTGGATGACAAAGGTGGAGTCAATACCTCTGAGAGCGTTGGAGAGATTCAAACTTGGCCTTGAGTCTTGACATTTCTTGATGCCAACTCTGTATATATCGAACGAAAATAGGGATTGATGATTTGAAGCTAAGATCAAACATAAAGTGACTGTTCAAATATTTTACCGAAAGCTGAATTGTCATTAATACAGTATAGTACATGTGGATTTTTACCACTCACACTCAGATTCTATTTAACCGGTTTTAGTGGCTGTAAATATATATGGAACATAACAAATTCGCCTTTGTTTCCTTAGATTTACTTTAATCTGATTTAGAATAAGTAGTTACAAACAAATAAACATTTGAGGTACGTCTAGTGAATTTACACTACTTTTTTAAAAAAATCTTAAACATATGTTCCTTTGTCTGATAAATTTGTGTGTTACATTAACATTTTCATTCCATTGAGTACACATAAGATTAAAAAAAAATATCAAAAGAATTGAAGCAACACCGGCAACCTATATTGCAAAGTAAATGTTGCCAAATTATTTTGGGTTGAAACGAGTTGTACCTGAGATTCCCCACCAAAACAAGTGTTGGAACCTTGAGCATTATAACAGAAATCATGGTACTTTTCCAGTGTCTTGTTTACCCTGCAGAAAGACGAAATTAAAAAGGAAATGAATCCAAAATAATCCTGTATATAAATCAAAGAAACCTGATTGACTATATTCTTGAAAGGCTGTTTCATGCAAACTTGTAACCAAAGAAAAGATAGGCGTACATTGATCAGATATTTGGTAATCCATAATTTGAATATTACCTTCATTAAAAGGCAACGAGCGTTATATTTGATGATTTCCTACTATATTTTTTATTTTGCACATTTTCGAATGCAAAATTTGTCTTTGAGAATCAACTTAACATGATTGTAGAGCAAGCAAAAGACAATACCAAGACACAAAATTTGCAAAAACAAAAAGGTCATATCTACAGGAATCGTAACAAATTTTAAACTGAAATTCTTATAATCTAGCAGCAGATATTTATTTACATAGATCAAAAGATAAGAAATTAAACACAAGACCAAAGGATTTCGAGCTATCCATTGAATGGAGAAATCGTGGTGAACTTGACAAATACTCATCAGCAAATAATTTTAAGCGAGAGACAGTAAGAGTAATAATGTAAATCTCTTGTTTCTCAAAAATGTAGTTCATGAAGCCTCCTATTTTAATTGTAAAGTCAACCAATTGCATCGGTTGTTTGAGGAAATAAAATCAGAATAACATAAGAGTTCATTAAACTACTCTCGTCCTCAAACCAAATCGGCTGTCGACTACAAGAATGCCAAGAGATGGTATGTAATTGCCAAGGGAAAACTATAAGCATCAAACCAACATCTTTGTTGAAGAATTACATTAAAGACTTCCATGCTACATATCGTAAAAAACTGCGCCCTATCTGGACTCATATTCTTCTGACAGGCACGCACACACAAAATGTCTGACCCAAAAGCAAAGACCAAATAGACCACTCCTCAATTTCCCGGAGAAGATGGGGAAAAGGTGGGCTATGTAGAGGTTAGATCATGAAAAATCCTGAGAAGATTCCACATGCTTGTAGCTAGGTCTCCATCCAATGTACACATGGGAGAACACTACCTATGCATAGACCACTCGCATACATACAACGGAGCACATACAAATAAAGATCTTTTAAAAAATAATAAATAAAGATCACTACGGTAAAGCCAAAGAAGACAGATAAGTATGCATAGTATGGAAATTGTTGCGAACAACTAGGAAAGAATCAAGTTGTTTCAAACAACAAGAGATCAGATCTGCCAGAAGGGGAAACGAAACGCAAGGAAAACACAGCAGATCTGCAAGAAGTACATGCGATCAAGTAGAGCCGTCGGCCCGTACCCTGCACTGCCGAACTCGTAGAGCTTCCCGCGGCTGGAGAAAATGATGAGCGCCACCTCGGCATCGCAAAGCACGGAGAGCTCGTAGGCCTTCTTGAGGAGGCCGTTGCGGCGCTTGGAGAAGGTCACCTGCCGGTTGATCTTGTTCTCGATCCGCTTCAACTCAACCCTGCCCCTCCCCATCGCTCTTGCCGGCCGTCTCCACAGCGGCCAAGCAAGCACAAGGCTGCAGCTCTTCCGAATGAGCAAAGCTACCTTTCCTCTTGGCTTTGAGCCATGACGCTAGCTAGCCCAGCAAATATACTCTATCTGAGAGCGAGAGAGGAATCAGGAATGTTAGTGGAGACAGGGCGAGGGCCTAGCTGGCAGTATCCAGTACTGTTCCGGTGTTTAATTGGTTCCTGGTTTCTTGTATCTTCCGGTCCATCTCGATCTCTCGCTGCCAGCTTCAAGTGGACGGATAACTTGGGACGAGCACGGAGCATTTACTACGACCTTACCCTAACTGGGAAGCTCGAGCGCCCAAACGGGGCCAGTCCAACGCCACATCCCAGCCTGCTGCAGGCCAATTGCACACACCCTTACCCAGGCAAGGCACGTGCATCAGTGCTTGTAAATCGATCGATGACCTGTAGGAGTATGTACTTGTGCGCACGTATGGGAACCGTATGTTGGCACCTACTGGTCAGCATGCCCATGCATGCATTGCCATTAACTGGTAGTTGGAGAAGCCCAGAATAAAGAAGCATGCTTGAAGCTGAGGAGTAATATGCAGTTTGGCGCGGCGTTTCTCTGATACCTGACGATTTCCGGGTTTTGCTGTGTTTCCTTGCTATCGATCCCTAGTAGCAAGAAGTCAGAGGAGCGTATGATTGAAACATAAACATGATTGAAATCATTCCACTTGTCTTTACTGACTGTTAGATGTCTACATATGGTAATTGTGCGGTAATCCCCTCATGTGACGCGCAGCGTGATAATGCTGGAGATGATGCATAATAGGAGCCTGGTAGCTAGTCAGCTACTAGTACTCTACAGCTTGCTCTCCCGCGATGAGCCCTGTCATCAGGAGGCAGAAAGCGTGATGGGTGCGAGGGTCAGATCCCCCATTTCCAGGAGGTGATATGCTGCTTTTACCTCCATCACCATGATGCGCTCGGGCCAGCTAGCCGTTACATGGGAGCTAGGGTGGTGCATACTGTACGTACTCATCTCCTGCCCCTTCTTGCATCGCTCTCGCACTATAGCTTGACCTCTTTCGCCTGCTACGATGGCTAGCTTGCATGGTTCTGTAGTAATAGACACTGACACGCACACGCATAAGCTATGTAGCAAATCATCAAGCACACCTGTCTAATCCCACGGAACATGCATGGAACAGATTACAAACAATAATGTACGGCGACCATGCAACCGCATACCTTTTGTACTTTCATATTTCGTCCTTTTTTCTTTTTCTTTTTTAGATGATCTGTCTCCATGTATATATATATAGTGGCATATGTATATTTAGTCTGCCAGTTTGATGTGCGCTAGAGTCTAATAATTAAATAAAAAGATCACACGATATATTTGAATCTTTCATGCAGGATTCAATCATTCAAGTGAAGGCGTGTGAATCAGCTTGAGTTGGGAGCTTTTCGTTCAAATCACCAAATTTGGGTCCTGTAGCAGAACATGGCTGTACATCGTCACCAAGACCAATCAAATAGTCCCCTACAAATCCTCTTGTTTGGATCAACTAGATAGGATGATGCTTGCTAGTAGGAGTTGGCTCTTAATTAGAACCAAACACTAGAGGTCCATATACTAGTATACTATGCTGTGGCATACTACGTATACATTGATTAACTAGTTCCCTACAATGGACCATTATATGTTGATAATGGTACGATCAAAGAAATGTTCCATTCTAGTCGGGCTAAATGAGCTGGTCAGAAAGGCTTTTAGCAAAGTGACTTTGGAGGGTGTTCAGTGCTGTTGGATGATACTAGTGCTTGAGCGTACGTAGCACGTGTGCTGTCGAGCACACTGTTGGGACTATCCATTGGTTCCTTGAGATATATAAGCCTTTCTTGTTCAACTAGAAAAAGTAGGTCCATTAACATGCTATATCTATATGTAATATATATACTACGAGTTGGAACTTATCATTGATAACCGAGTCTCGGGAATATTTTGCGTTCCTGTGTCAACCAACCTTGGTCGTAGAAACGAAAATGCTGTCAACCAAACTCTTAACACATGCGTCACGCTTGGGTTATCTAAGCTAGGCCCACTGGGCCACTCCAATGCTCAAGTTCAAGGTCGTTTCATGGAAAACGTCTGAGTTGTCTCCTCGAAGCGAACGCATTCGAGTGAGTTGGAAGTATTCTCTCGTGTGCACTGAAAGTAGGCAAACGTGGAACCTGAAAAGCACAAGGCAAACGGTTGCTTTATGATACGGACAGAATTTTTTTGAGGCAACGATACAGGTAGACTTAATAGTCAGTCTTTCCGTATCATTTGATTCCAAGTTTGCGGCTTTCCTTCTGCTTTCTAAACACTTTGTACAGGCGATGCCACTCGAAAACTCCCACTTACATCCGGCGCAAAAAAAGAAAAGAAAAGGATGACAAAAGCAACTTGCTTCGATGCATAAGTGGCGAAACTGGCGATCGGGAGAGAATAAACCTACTAGTACTTAACGCTGTGGCCCGTGTACTAGCATAAGGGATCAGATCATCTCACCAGCCGGCCGGCCAGTTCGATCGTCGGAGCAGTGAACTGTTCAAGAAAGGAAAAAACTGTGAACGTACGGCGCGCCATGAGATAAGGAGACATCCCTCCCTAGTGCACTGTTTCCGGACACGTCCTTGTCGCCCCTAACGGCTGGCGCCCAGCGCGCCCATGGAACTACACCACCGTGCCATGTCCATGTGTGACGAGAGACGTCATGGCTTCAGCACGAGAGAGGCGCGAGATCGCTCGAATCAACACTCCCGCCATACGCGGATCTTGCTCGGCGTTCCGCCTCGGATTACGTACGCGATGAGTCGCAGTCTGATGACGAGTGACGACCCCGCTGAGCTGATACTGTGTGCAGGCCTTGATCGACCCGCGGCGCAAGGACGCCCTCCGGGAATTCGGCACTCCCCTCGTCGTCGAAGTTGGACGAGAAGTCTGCTGTCGACTTCACTGATGATGGCCTGACGACGGCCGGCCGGCCGGCGCGTGGAACTAGGCGATACGATGAGAGCCGGCGAGCTGCCAGCTCGTTCCTGTCGCAATCTGGGGAGGAAGCGCCAAGCTGCAGCGTGGCAAAAGCCGGTGCTCCGCCGACATTCCTGGGGCAAAGGAGATGGCGCGTTATGTCTGAACGAACCTGCAGGCTGCAGACATCACTAGCTAGTGGTCACGGATCGCAGACTGCGGAACGGGGCGTTGGAGCGAGAGCGACGGAACTCTTGTTCCGGCTGACGGCAAGCGGGGGATCTTGTGCAGTGCTACATGGAAGAAGCCGCTGGCTGTGATGAGGAAGCAATGTTTTGCATGTACCGCAGTGCCCCCGCGCACCGAAACTGTCTCGTGGCATGCCATGCCCATGTGGCGATGTACAGCATGGTAGTACTACTTGAGCCACAGGCTCTTCCACGACGAGCCCCTGGAGTCTCGATCCATACAGCTACAGCCACGGTACCACAAGCAATCAGCGAGTTTTTTGAGTTGCTTGTCAGCTGTTGTGACAGAGAAAGTTGTATTGAAATCGTTGTGGAATGCGATAAGTGAAAAGTTTTAGTACCTGAGATCACACGTGCAGCATGCACACTGTCTATGATTGAAGTCCCTTTTCAGCATTTTTTTCATAATATTTTTTTTTAATATGCGCAGTTGATGTCTTGAACTCTTGATAGAGCTCGGCAACTCGCAGAGATTTTTTTTTGCTTTTACTTTCAGCATTTTTTTCATAATAATTTTTTTAATATGCGCAGTTGATGTCTTGAACTCTTGATAGAGCTCGGCAACTCGCAGAGATTTTTTTTTGCTTTTACTTTCAGCATTTTTTTCATAATAATTTTTTTAATATGCGCAGTTGATGTCTTGAACTCTTGATAGAGCTCGGCAACTCGCAGAGATTTTTTTTTGCTTTTACTTTCAGCATTTTTTTCATAATAATTTTTTTAATATGCGCAGTTGATGTCTTGAACTCTTGATAGAGCTCGGCAACTCGCAGAGATTTTTTTTGCTTTTACTTTCTTTTTGAGGTACAAGAAAAAAGAGTTGCAACCCTTGATTGAGCCTGGCCCATGTGGGAGAATGTATAATTCTACATGGGCCTTCTACACTTATGATCTGCCAGCCATTTCTTAACTCTTAAGACCAGCACATGGGCCAGACATTTGCGCCATTTCTCAAGACCAGCCCATTTGTGCCTTAGGGGGTATTTGGCATGGCTCGAGCTCCAGAAAATTTCGTGTAGTTCTTGAAGCTGCCCATAGCTAGCTCTAGAAATCCGTGGAGCTGGAGCTGTAAATAAATTAAAGATCTTTTGTTGAGTCATTTTCTTTTTATTTGAAATTAAAATTAATAATACAAAATATTGTAATCTATTTTACAAACTCCAGATCCCGCATGGATCTCAGAGCTAGAGCCATGTCAAACAGGCCCTTAATCTCCTTTTCTACATCAGTTGTGGGAGTTCGGTCAGCTCCGCAATGTCACAAGACTCACAACCCACGATAACATCCAAACAATGTAACAAAGCAGAGTCTTAAGAAAATTGGTCGGTGTAAATTATCAAATACACCTGTGAAAATGTCTAGACTAAACAAACTTCACTCAACACTGCGTTGTGCTTACCGTTGGGTCACATGTGCCCAGTTTTAACTTTGCTGTTACAGGCTACTGGTAGAAAAGTACTTAAAGCAACGCACGCGCCGGATCCAAGAAAACCTCCAACCAGGCGAAGAACAATTTGCCCATGTGTTAATGCTTGGTGCTGTTATACTGTTCTCAAGTAATGTGCGTTTGGCCCCCCAATTATAACGCCATATGGCTCGAGGAGACAATTCGTGGGCAAGCCTAATGGTGCCGTGAGCACGCGGATGCCCGAGCAATCATTCGCACCAGATCAAATCGCGCAGCAGCAGAGGAGTTTGCTGGCTCCGCCCATCCGCTGTGCACACACTTCCTGACAGAAAACTGACAGAAAACCTGTATGTCTGCTGTAGATTTTAAGATTCAGTTCGACAGTGCTGCAAAGCAGTTTGAAACAGATGGAGCAAAGTTAACGAGTTCCTTTTGTGTGACTACTGGCTCAAATTATCTAAGCTGACGGTTGAGTGAGATTGGTGGAGTAAAGCTCATTTTGTGGGTGATAATTTCAGTTATATTTGCATGTAGCACATTGTACTATCAGGCTTCTGAATTCAGGCGAACTGCACTGCAGGTACGTCTGGCATAAGTGCATCCGGCAACTAATTAACGCACAGAAAGGACGCAGTCCATCCAGAGCAACATCAAGAAAACAGTGCTTTAAGTAAGGAATCTGCGCTCGAGATCCCTGCTCCCAGATCAGCACGGCACGCTCCCCTCCTTCTGAAAGAGATGAATGCTCTGGAGTCTGAAAGATGAAGGTACTTCTTTTCATTTCTCAGCCATACACCCTGTGGCAGAGTTGCAACAGTAGCTAGCCTTTCATGGATGATGGAACGTTCCATTGCAGGAACACGAATTGCTTCTCCAAAAAGAGGCCTCCTTTTGACAATTCACCTTCTGGGCAGAGGCAGCGAGACATGATTATAGCTGGACTGATGAAGAACCTTCGTCCCCAATCCATGTCTCGCAAGTGGCGAGCTTTACTGCCCCCTCGCCACCGGGACTAATGAACAGCTCTACGAGGCCCCTAATCCCTGTCCTGTCCCTCCAAACCACGCCCCTACGTACACTTGCTCCCGGTAATAAATCGCGCCATTCTGCCATCATCGTCGGGCTGTCCTGTACTACGTATAGATTAATCAGCTATTAACTCAGATCAAATCTAGCTAGCCATGCTGCTGCTTGCCATGCTTCACTCGCAAGTCACAAGGAGGTAACCGTAGTATGCGCGTCTCTGGCTGATGCTACCACACCGTTACTACTACTACAAAAGAAGCTTTTGGCCTCGCCATCATGCTCGCTTTCACTCGTCCGACTAAAATGTCCCCATGCTGTCCCTGTCTTGCGCCACCCCTTCTATTTCCAGCTGCCATGACGACAAGTGTGCGCCGCGAAGCTCTTCTCGTGCTTCTGCTGCTGCTCCTGCTCCTCCTCCGCGCGGCGGCAGTCCCGGTTCCGCAGCAGGAGCAGTTGCAGCTGCAGGACACCGTCCTGCTCGACGACGTGGTGCAGGAGGCCGCGGAGGAGTGGTACCACGGGCGGCACCGGAAGACGGGCGTCCCGTACCCGCTCGCGCTCCCCGGGAGCCTGTCCGGCGTCGAGGCCACCGTGTCGCGCTTCCGCTCCGGCGCGCTGCCGCCGGGGCTCGCCGTGCGCGGCCGCGCCGACGCCGCGCACCTGATCGCCGTGCGCGTCAACCTGGGCAATCTCTCGTCCATCTACGACGCGCACGCCGCGGGCGCCGGGTACCGCCTCGCGTCTCCCGTGCTGGGCCTCATGTTCTACGGCCTG
>LAPY01000773.1:96988-107588 GCA_000970635.1 Eragrostis tef
CCGCGGCTGCCGCGCGGCGCGCACACACGCAGCCTGAGCGGAACGCACCCATGAAGAGGCGGCTCCACACGAACGCAGCGCGCGGAGCCACGACGCGCGGGCAATAATGCTCGCGGCAAAGGCAGCCTTTTATGTGCGACGTCACCGTGCAGCGCCGAATAGTTGTTCTCGAGGCCCTGCTGACGGGTTGCAGGCTCGCAGCGGAAAACATTGGCCCCCCGCCGTGGTAATCATTGGCCACATGACTCTTTTTGTGGTCTGTAACGAGTACTTCTGCGCAGGTAAAAGTAGCGCGATCTTCTTTTACATGTTGCAAATCTCAATTGGATGCCTGTGTTACCAACTTCCCCAGCCTGACAGCGACAGGATCAGAGCAAGTAGTAGTACTAGCCGCGAAGGAAGGTTTAGCTAGTGGAGGTGAATTCACAAGTCCATATATAAAACTACTAGTACTTGCTAGTAGTAATATACAATTAGTGTCTTGACTCTGAAACGGTGCTGTAACTTCGTCGTGCAGCCAGTTCCGACTATACATGATTGGTTGACTGATACAAACTAGGAGCCGGAAAGGAATATCAGGACGCCATTTTAAAATATACTTTGAAATAGACTGAAAGGCAACTAAAATGACAGCATCTGTACCCAGGACTATCTCGTCTCGATTAGGCAACAAGTTTGATACTGTGAATCCTGATGCCTGTAAGCTGTAGCAGGGTCGGTTGTTACGCGTGCAGTAGGAATTTGAAGCTCATACTTAACTGCATGGCCAAAATTCGAGTAATGAAGTATGTTTAGCCACTTAAGCAATGCAGCGAGCCCAACATACAGTGCTTCAGCACCTTTCCTTCAGAAACAACTACGGAGGGTCGGAAACTAATTATACTGTCTTTTTGTGTTTGCGTGTGCCGCGCGCGCTCAGCCTCAGATCGATCTCAGGGTATTCAGGTCGCTCACTAGTTTGTCCAGGGCTTGAGCAACCTTAGGTTGCTGCCACTGTCGGCTTCGTCAGACAATTGGCGAACCTGTTCGTCCCTGTTTTTCCTTTTCTTATGAGTTCGCTGTTTGTTAAGAAGTCAATTTTAAAGTGTTCCTAAATACTCCAGAGAGCAGGCCGGTCAATGCCATCTCTGGACCCAGAAATTTATGCACTGTAAATTTGGAATTGTGTGAAGAAATAATCTGACAAATTAAGAACAAAGAACAGCAGTCGCTTCACTCAACAGCATGTATGACTGTATTACTGGCAGGTTAACACCAAGTCCAGTACACAAATCAGCAAGCCTCTGCACACCAATCTAATTAAGTCCAGCAGCATTTTTTCTCTGGACAAATAGCAAGACACACAGCAATAGAATAACAGCTAATCACACAGGAAGTTAATTATTTTTTTTCGTTTCAGTGATAGAAGACCACAAGGGTCTGTACAAGACCTTGCACATTTGCAACGCCTTTCTAGTTACAAATCTTGTCGCAGTCGACGATTCTGTAGTTGCAGCCCTTTGTCTGGAGCACGAATCCTAACAGGTTGACTGCCTCCTGTGGATTCCGAATGCCCTTGGACCCCAGAGCGTTCTTCTTGTCGACCCAGTGGCCCGTGTTCTTCCAGTGGAGAAGAGCGCATGAGGCTTTACCCCACAGCACCAGGCGTTCCGCCTGCTCACGGCGGATGCGAGGCGTGCCCTCCCATCCCTGTATCACTGTGTCAGCCACATCCTTGAACCGTTCAGCCTCTGCCACCATCACACTCAGTTGTGCCAACGAAATGGCGAGTTGATTGTCAGGAAGGTCACCATCAATTTTATAAGTCGCCAGGGTTCGGACGGCTCCAAGTGCAGCGTTTTTGCCCAGATCATGGTACTGGAGGTTGAGATTACCCTTGACGAGGTCCCCGTAGCTGTCGTTGAGACGGAGAGGCGTGGCGTGGTGCATGAGGTGCTTGCGGTTGTCGAACACGTACCAGTTCCTCAGATTGTTCTCGAAACCAACCAGGTAGATGTTGTCGTCCCGCACGGCGATGGTCGTGCTGTCACCATCCGAGCCGACGAGGTTCACGTGGATCCACCGCGCCGGCATGGCGTTCAGCTGCTGCGGAGGCAGAACCGGGACGCCTTCTACGTCCCCGTTCCTGCGATTCATCAGCACTTCGTGCAGCTGGCCGAGGAAGCTGGTGTAGTTGCCGTTGGCGACGTTGAACGGCACGACTCGAGGCAACCTGCAGGCAGCAGAATCATTCGCAGGCGTTCAAAACGAGAACAGCACTGTCAACAACGAAATTACTTGCACGCAAGACGCAACTCACGCAAGAGTCAGGCAGATAGTACTTACGCCAAGGGAGTGAAATGGGAGTCGGCTTCGAGCAGCTCCCCAGCAGGCAGCTTCGCATCGGCCTGCGAGCTGGGCACCAGCAGGAGCAGGGCGAAGCCTACGACGAGCAACGACATTGTGGAGGAGTGGAGGAACGCGGCGAGGCAAATGCCAAGGCTTGATAATGGTATTTATAGGAGAGCAGTGCAGTAAGCAGCTGCCCTGTTTACTGCGTAAGTCCTGGATCAACATCATGTCTGAAGGTGTGCTAAGCACATAAGTTTTCTCGAAACCGATAGAGAGCAGAGCATTTGAACTACCTCGTCATGAGAATTAGAAACAGCAGCAGATATAGGCAGGCAAGTAAGTATTGGCAGTCTAATGGACAGTGGTGTGTACCGCGTGGCTGCAACCTGATCAAGGTTACAAGCCTTGCTGCCTTGGACGATGAACAAAACGCTATGCAAAAACGGGGGCGCCTTGAAGCATCAGTGCAGCTCAGTGATCAGTCCTTTTCTGGTCGATGGTTCCGTCTAGCTGCAGTACAACTACTCCATTTGTTACGGGCATACAAGCTAATCTAGCCGATGCAATGCTTTTAATTTCTCTGACTTCCTATTTGTTACAGGCAGGCGGTTCCACGTTCCAGTTTAGATGAACGGCTAGCGTACACGGCCAGGTTAGGTTTTGCAAAATCAGTTAGATAATCAAGCTAATATATATTGGCACATTGGGTGTGGCATGCTCAGTTTTCTTTAAAATCAGTTAGAGCTCTGCCATTTGTTTATTGTTTTTCAAGCTAGAACTCTGCCAATCACATCGTACCTTATAGTATAGCTTCTGATGAACTTTTATTTCTTAAAAAAAAGCTTGGTCGATGAACAACACTGCGCAGGCAGCACAGCAAATAAATATGCAAGATTACGAGTACTACTAACTGAGTCAACGAAACAACATTGTAGAGGAGTGGAGGAACGCGACGAGGCATATGCAAGGTTTGATGATGGACTTAGAATGGTATTTATAGGAGAGCAGTGCAGTAAGCAGCTGCCATGTTTACTGCATAAGTCCTGAATAAATCTCATGTCTGAAGGTGTTCTAAGCAAATAAGTTTTCTCGAAACCGATAGAGTGGCATTTGAACTACCTCGTCATCAGAACTAGAAACACCTGCAGATATAGGCAGGCAAGTAAGTAATGGTATCGTCTAATGGACAATGGTGTGTAGCGCACTTGCGAGTGGCTGCAACCTGGTCAAAGGATGATGAAGGGAGTGCGATGCAAAAATGGAACGTCTTGCTCATCAATGTTGCTCACAATTCTTTCTGGTCGATTGGTTTCATCTGGCTGCAATAGAATTGAGGCGCATTAGCTAATTTAGCCGGTACATTGCTTTTAATTACTCTTACTTCCGTATGTGTCATGGGCAGTTCGATGTACCAGTTTAAGTGAACTGCTGGCGTACACGGCAACTTTGAGGTCAGCGTCAAGTTACTAATTAACCTAATGAAATGCATGTGGCTACTGCCATCAAAGCAAAGAACACAACACTGGTGCTAGAGGTGGCTGCAGCCAGCTGAGGGCGGAAGACTGGGGCGTCGCGGCGAGCTATCATGCGTAGCTTGTCACTGCGATGGCTGGAGATCGGTACGAGTTTTCAATTAGCCCGAAGTCTTTCGCAAACGAGTACACAGAGCCAGTAACCCACATGTATCTGCGAGATTAATACAAAGTGATACCAGGTTACACTACTGATGCGAGACGGTTCGCTCGTGCTGCATTTTTCATCCGATCGTGCTGCTAGTATGTTCAGTTTAAAGACTGTCAAAATATTTAGCATCTGACGCACAGGTGCTAGACAGATCCTTAGTTTTCCAGAATCAAGAAATTGCTGGATTCTTTCTTCCACAAAGGACTCCACATGTATGCCGTTCAATTTTGATCCTGTACAAAGTGAGCAGCATACATAACAACTTGAAACCCCATAGCTGAGAACACAATTCCTGAATAATAAACCTAAAAAGGGGGATGCTAACAGCTGGAGGAGTAACTAAAGTGAACCACATGAAAAAATTACATGGCAACCTATATTTTTAGTGCGAGGTGATATACCATATTACTGGCATATGAAAATTGGTATGTCCACACCCTGCTTTGTATGCCATCCGCACAACTTAAGTATGCTAACTTTGTAAAAACTGACGTGCACCATATCTAGTCACTCCTTTCCTTCGAGGATGCAAATATCTGGTCATACCTACCGCGCAACATACCGACTATTCGGGGACAATAATGGGTACCTCGATCTGGACAACTTTAAAAAAAAGGATTACACATGATGCAAGGAATTCATCATAAGAAGCCTGACAGTTGACAAGCTAATGTGATCAAAACATAGCCACTCCAGTTAATAAAGTTTAATGTAACATATACCACTTGTTTTCATGTGAGGGGACATGACCAACCAGACCATCTCCCACTACACACTAATGTGTACAAATTAACGGAACAGGTACTACAAAATGAGTAAGATACATGTCAACTATTCAGACAGCTTGAAACTGGTACTCATCTTTATCATGACACTCCAAATTGTTCTCCGGAAACTCGGTTAAGCAGGGTGTGTACGGGAAAGACCTTAGTACTGCCGGAAACATACCAGCAACATCATCGTAGTCTTTTGGATATAAATTACCCAGATCTTGAACCATCAAGCCATTCAAATGATAGGCCACTGCTCTTAGTGTTGTAACATTCAAGAAGACAACGTCTTTGTAAGGATGGAATCCAAGGACTGTCATATACCCATGGTGTCTTTGTCCAGCTTCAGAGTCAACTTGGAAAGCATCATCGTTGTCTGAGTCCCATTCAAATTCTTTTCCTGAACTGCTGGGTTGTCATCTTCATTATTCTTCCCATCCAGTAAGATCCAGGGTCCCTCGGTTTGTTCAGCATTAGCCAGTACGCACAAGATAGGCTTCATGTTCAGGGTCCCTCGGTTTGTTCAGCATTATCCAGTACACACAAGATAGGCTTCATGTTAATCTGATGCCTCAACGCCCACTCTGTCTGATCACAAGATTCATCGAGGACCCAAACAAAAAGGGCATACCGACCATGAAAAGATGCACAAGACAACCCTTTCTCCGATTTTCCCAGATAAAAATCGGAATAATCTCCCCGTTCAATAATTGATGGCATTTAATAACTCGGTATTTATCATTTGACAAGGATATTCTGCATAAAACCAAACAGTTAACAGGAATACTAGTAAATCACAGGGCAGGGTTTTCTTTCTAAAGGAGAGAATGGCAGAATAGTTGGATGCATACTAAGATTCTTTTTTAAGGCTACACAGATTCATAGTTCATACTACTAGTTAACTAGAGCGCATCCACGGAATTGAACTCTATGGTGGATATTGTGTGCCGATATCAAAAGCCAGGGCCACGGCAGACACAGAATTAAACTCTATATGGTGCTTACCTCATAATAAACTCGCCCTCGTTGCATAGAAAAGAGCACGTCCCGCCAGTAAACGGCATAGCCTTTCCAGGATGAGTCGTACTCCCGCGAAGTCATGTCTGCAATCCCTGCGGCCTCGCCTTCCCGGGCAAACACCCTCTCCCCCCAACGCCCTGTCCTTGATGAGAACACACGAAATATACATGTCGATGCTGGCCATTCCATCAAGCGATCAACTGGCACTGAATCGTCAGGCTCTTCTATGTCCTCAGCAGTAGATGAGATCACCTGCGGGAGTGGAGTCTGCCCACTAATGATGGATACTGACGATGTGTTCCCCGCCTGTCGGCACCTGATGACTTTCTCCTCTCTGTCAGGATTGTCAGGAACAAGGAAGACCTCGTAGTGCGGTGACTCGGCAGGATCAAACACAATACGTGCGATGCGATCCAACATAAACTCCACGACGAGACCCAAGACAAACTCCGTGCACGGCGGCGGGGGCAATGCGAAGTCATGTCTGCAATCCCTGCAGCCTCGCCTTCCCGGGCAAACACCCTTTCCCCCCAACGCCCTGTCCGTGATGAGAACACACGAAATATACATGTCGATGCTGGCCATTCCATCAAGCGATCAACTGGCACTGAATCGTCAGGCTCTTCTATGTCCTCAGCAGTAGATGAGATCACCTGCGGGAGTGGAGTCTGCCCACTAATGATGGATACTGACGATGTGTTCCCCGCCTGTCGGCACCTGATGACTTTCTCCTCTCTGTCAGGATTGTCAGGAACAAGGAAGATCTCGTAGTGCGGTGACTCGGCAGGATCAAACACAATACGTGCGATGCGATCCAACATAAACTCCACGACGAGACCCAAGACAAACTCCGTGCACGGCGGCGGGGGCAAGCGTGCCCACCGTTGCGTAGCAGGGTTGAGCACCAGTAGTCCGCTATGGTCTCGGTACAGCACGAGCCCATTGCATTGATCCAGGACGGTGGCGAAACCGGACTGCGCGGGGTCGAGCAAGAAGTCGAGCTTGCCGTCGATGGCGGGGCCCATGGAGGGGTGGGCGAGGAAGACCTGATCATCAAGCAGCTGGTACTCGAGGAAGATGCCGCGCACGGAGTGCGGCAGGAGGTCTGCGCGAAGCAGCCGGCGGGCGTCGATGACGTCACGCCACGCCTTGCAGACGCAGCGCGAGGCGGCGAGGCTGCCCTTTGCACTTGATGGACCTCGAAATGGTACTTCGACGGAGGCGCTTCCAGAGGGCCCGCGGCGGCGCCTGGAGGACGAGGGCGGCGGACCCGGCGAGCCCACGGCGACCGGAGATCCGTTGATTGAAATGGCGTTGAGGGTAGCAGGAGGTTTGATCGGGAAGATGGTTGTCTCGGGGTACGGCGGCGGGGAGGTATAGAGTTGAGTGGGAGCGGTGTGACTTGTGAGACTTTTGTTTTTCACAAGGAAAACTATTTCCGGCAGGAATTAGCGATCAAGAGACCATCATACCTGTATGGACCGTCAGATCGCCATCAGATGGATTGGATCAACAAACTTTACAATGACAATGTTTTTCACCCTGAACTATCGGAGTACAGACTAAGTCTGGTTTGAAGAGACCTGTTTGTCTGCAATGCTGAAGCAAAAAGGAGAGAAAGCAGGACTGCAGGGTCAAAAAGCCGCAATTAAATTATGGAGCACAATTCATGAGGTGGTCTATTCCAAAGAACAAGGCGTCGCAAAATGCAGATTATCAGAGCAAGAGTTTATGGATTATCCCCTTTCCATAAACTTTACCAGAAACCAGTAATTCCTCCATTGCATGCAGATTGATTGAGCAACAGGTTGAGGGCAACGAGGTGTTGCTCCGGTGGCACGGTATTTCCACGAGTTTTGTTTCGAAGCTGAATGGCAGCCGCAAAATCACCCTCCCCAACCACTGCCATGCGCATGCGTCTTTCAGGTTGCAAAGAAACTGACCTCGTAAGATAATGGTTGGTTTGAACTCCCAGCCACTTGGACAATGCTGCAATTATGAGACCCATGACCAACACATATGAGATAGTGAAACTCTTTTCAGAAGCAATGGAATTATACATGTCCGGTACGGTCCATAAGGCAAACCTGCTTTCATTCCTGAGAGAAAGCAGATATACCTTCACGCTGGTCGAACGTCATTTGGACCCGAGGAAAAACAGAGAAATGCTAGTGTAGCTGATCAAAGCCGATTGCCGGAATGCATTTCAAGTTATCAACCAAAAGGTAGAAAGTAGAGCAGCTGTCAACAGCTTCAGGTCGTTACAGTAGGTGAAGATTAACTTTCTAGTGAGCTTGTTTATTTAACAATAACCGAGATAATGTTTGAATGACTATTTATCAGTCAGTTCTAGTGGGCACTTCCGTACAACAAAACAAAGAGACCCAACTCTTAAGAATACTCAACGACAGACAGATCCAGAGCCAAATACTGAAAACACGCAGCACCAACAGATTTGATTGCTAAGCACTTCAACAGCAAAAGCTTATAAAACAGGTGCAAACCAACGGTATGCCCAAAAGGCATTAGATTAAGCTCAGGAGCACCTACAGGCCAGTAAACAATTAAGAGGGTCATCTGATTCTTTCACATGCAGAGCAAAAAGGCATAGCGGTTCAACCACTAGTCCACCAACAACTTGAAAAATAGAACATATCAAGCTGATTGGACAGAATATACTCTTAACACTGCGCCAAAGCAAACATCCATCCAATTCCATTTGGTACAGCAACATTCTCACATGGCATGCCAGCTTGGTAAGTGATCAGATAAGGAGACAACAAAAGGGGATGCATAAAACATGATTGTCTTATATCAGACTATCAAAAACACTGTAGCAGAAGGCAAACTCACGCAAACAAATAAAGAGCCAGCAAGTAAATAGCATTCCGGGATTAGAATAGCAAAAATTGAAAACAAGCACACAGATGGCTTAAAAGACCTAGTAAACACTCAAGTTATTCCTCTTGGGTATATCAATTTCTATTTCAGTATTTGAATCCCTGCTTTGTTGAATAAAATGGATCATAAAAAATAATCACCCTACTTCACTTGGATTCAATTGATGCAACATTGTTGTACACAGTGGGTCTGGCATACATCGCACAAGATTAAAACAGCATTTGTGATTGGCTAATTGCCTAAAATCAAACATAACAAGGAACTCAAAGAACAGTCAGACACAACTACATATCGCACAAATCAACCTATATATCACAACATCCACCACCTTCTGTCAATTTTAAATAAATGTCATCAAGAATTTTCACAGATTGCAGTGATCCTCAAACGGGGTGGTTGCTCTGGTTCAGAATTCCTTTTCCAGAAGGCGCGTCGCCACCACACCTCAAAACCTCTCTGAATGTTTGACGCCGCCACCACACCTCGAACCCTCTCTGAATGTTTGGGCAGTCCTCCCCAGAGTTGAGGAACCGATTAAACCATGCAAGAAATATCTCCTGCTGCATTGGGAGTGGCAGTGTCAGGATCGTATTTGCCAGCCCATCCTCGATCAGATGCCGGTCAAGCCCCTTGCAAGCTCGCCGCATCCATCCAAAGTCCTCATAGAAGGGTTCAAGCCAGGTGCTCAAGAGCTGGCAACGGGCCTCCTTAGAAACCAAGATCTGTCCCTTGCCAACCCCGACAAAGAGCCTCGCCGTCACTCGGCTCACTTCATAACGGTGAATTGCCGGCACTTTACCATGCATCTCTGCCAACTCGGTCTGCATTGCCCATGTCCTCAAGAACTCCTCAGCAATCTGGCGTTCAACAAGGATGTCGAGCATCCAATGCAGGTTGTCGGCCTGTCTGGCAATCTGCGCCACCTCTGATTTGTCACCCCCAGCAACCCTCACAAACTGCTCACGCAGCAAGTTGAAGCACCCGTCGCAGGCAGAATAGAGCGACTCCTTTCGGAGATCGCCGCCAATTGCTCCCCCATGCGACGCAATGTTCTCCCTGAGCATTTTGGACACGAGCCCCTTCATCTCCCTCCTCGCCTTCTCATCCTTCCCTTCCAGCACAACCTGCAGGAGCCTCAGCAACACCTCCTCACCGCCACCGGCACCGACACTGCCTGCTAACTCTGCCTCTTCAACCGCTGCCGAAGGTGCCAACTCCAGCGAGACCCTCTTCAGCACCTCCCCCGCACCGGAGTTCTCGAGGTGAAGCTGCGTCAGCAATGCTGCGACCTTCTCATCGTCATCCTCTGCCCATGGCGCAGCCTCCAAATACTCCAAGCAGGACAGCACCCCGGCATCGAACACGATGGCCGCAGAGACCTGCAAAAGGAACACAGATATCAGTTGCCATTTCAATTTGCAAGGAATCGATTGACATGGTGAGAAATCAGTGGATACCTTTAGAATGCCGAGGACCTTGTTGACATCCTCCCGCATGAGCCTCCGTCGGAGATCCTTGCAGTACATGAGGCGCAGCGTCTCAGCGTAGACCTCGACGTCGTCGCAGTCTGAGATCTCGACGATGTGCGGCAGCGTGCGCTGCTGCTTGGACCAGCGGTCGGAGAGCTTGGCGGCGAAGAACCTGCTGTGGGCGACGAGGATGTGGCGGTGGACGCAGAGCGTGACGGAGAGGCCGTCCCTGGAGGTGAGGGTGAGGCGGACGTCGGAGGAGTCGGCGTCGTTGAACTGGTTCCCGGGGCTGCAGCTGCCGATGAGGTCGGCGATGCGGTCCTGCAGCAGCACCTGGCGGTCCATGGACCGCGCGGGCTGCAGCGGGTGCTGGTGCGGAGGGGGATGAGGGGCCGGGATGGAGTGGACGGAGGCGGCGGTGCGCCG
>LAPY01000773.1:153512-163921 GCA_000970635.1 Eragrostis tef
CCCGCCTGACTCGGGGTCGTGCGAGGCGGAGATTGCGGACCTCACCCGACTCGCGGTCGGGCGAGGCGGAGGTTTCAGGCCCCACTTTCGTATCCTTCACGTGCCTAAGCCAAAGCCATCAGGTGGCTATGATTAATGTATCTTTGATTAGGATACCTTAATCTAGGTATCCGACACGTTGCATCTCAAAATTTGCATAATGGTGAAAGATTGCATGAGCTATCCACTCATATTTTTGTTGTTATTTTTGACTGCATCGTTTTTGTGTATTTTCGAATGGGAGCAAAGAAGCATCATAAGGCCTGGGAGTACCAGCGTCTTTCTCCAAGCTTCTCACTCTTCCCCTCTTAAAAAAAAAGCTTCTCACGCTTTTAAGAAAATAGCAACTCTTACATATGATAAGGTAAGAAGTAACCTAACTCTCTCATCCCGAAAGAAGCTAATTTCTGGTCTGTTCGTTTGGCTTATCAGCCACCAGCTAGTAGTGTTTTTCTCTCATAGAAATCAGCTACGGCTCATCAACACCCGCCAGCCAGCAGTAATTTTCTCTCATAAAAATCAGCCGCGGCTTATCAGCACCAGCCAAGCAGGCTGTCCCTCACTGACGAAAGAAGAAATGTGCTTGTTTTGTACACAGCGAGGCTTGCTGATCTAGACAGCGACTTGGCACGCACCAATTTACATCCACCCTCTGTCAGAGCGTTGGTGTGCCGCAGCCCAAACTATGGGCCGTCCACTATTGATCCCACGGCTACGGTTTGAGTTTGGGGGTGACTGCCTTCTTGGGTCACGGAGTTTGGGTGGTGTTCCGCATCGCTTCCCGTCGTGTTGGCCCATCTCGACGGAGAGGGTTTACTCCTACCGCCGCGCCGCCGCCATTCTCGCAATCCCCCAGCCCCATCTCTCCCCTGCTCCCTTACCCTCTCCGTCGGCGGCGGCGACATCTCCGGCTCTCGCGCAGCGAAGGAAGGAAACAGCGAGATGGCGACGATCGTGAACACGACGGAGGAGGAACCGATGCTGGCGGTGGTGCGCTTCACCGCCGAGTTCGCCTGGGCCGACGCGGGCCCAGAGGTCGCCCGCCTCTTCCTCGAGGCGCAGGAGCACATCCTCGCCGGCCGGTGGGTCGACATGGCTTCCCTCATGCTCGCCTCCGCCGACCTGCTCCTTAAATCCTCGCGCGTCCCGGACAAAGGCATCTCTCGCTCTCTCTCCCCCTCGATTCCTTCCAAGTAAACGTTTGCTTGGTCTTGAATTGAGCCGCCTCCTTGCTTTGCGCCAGATCTCGAGTGTGTCCTGTCCGTCATCTGCAGCCTCGTCGCCAAGGCAGGATCCGAGGCCGAGGCGCTGCAGATCGCCAAGAGCATCTGCTCCAAGCTCACCCACGAACCCGACGACAAGCCGGCACTGCGCCTCAAAATGTAAGCAACAGCCCACCGCGCATTTTATCAATTGGACCTATTCAAGGTTCGCTTACATACTTGTTCCCAATGCCTGTATGTAGCCTGTTCAGCTTGTACAATCAGCTCCCGAGCCCCCACGGCAAAGCATTTGTCTACAAGAAGGCTCTTGAGCTCGCCACTGCCGGCAAGGCCGCCGAGTACATCATCCCTTCTTTTAAGAATATTGACAGCTTTGTCAGCGAATGGGGCATTGACAATTTGGAGCAGAGGGAGCTGTTCCTTGCCGTTGCAAGGATCCTCAAAGACCAGAAGGGGTGCGCCTTTTAGTCCCTGCCTTTTATGTGATTAGAAATATTTCACCAGCGAGATTTGCATTGAGGCAATTCATCCTTTGTCTTTCATATGATTTACAGCATGAACAAGGAGTACGCTAATTTTCTGAACAAGTACCTTGCCACGTTCGAGGGGGCAGAAGAAGACACTGATGCAATTGGTGCGGCAAAGGAAGAGGCTGTTGCGGCAATCTTTGAGTTTGTGAAGTCGTCTAATCTCTTTCAGGTATTTATTCTCCACTCTATGCCTCTATATTTAAAGCTTACTTGGGGGAAAAGTTGTGCCGCTTCAAGATGATATGTTCTGAGCTGTTTCATGAAATTAGTTGTAAATAATTTACCTTAGCAACAAATTTGAATGTGGCTGATCCTAGAGTTGTAGTCTGTTAGCATTATGTCAGTGTTGTTTCGTGTACAAAATAATCTTTTAATAGTATCTGTTTTATGTATCGTTCGCTCACTCGTCACGCCTATTAACTGTGAGATTATAAAATTGGTACAGTATAGCAAAATGCATCTGTACTTCAAATAGTTGGATTACTTTTTACCAATTTGTTCCATTACTTGTATATTTATTTTCACTTGTTTGCCAATAGTAATTGTCGATTTGTGAGTCTATATTTCATAACCGTGCACCTGCTTTATATTTGGATGAGTGTACTGGATTGATGGAAATGTGTTGTCATTGCAGTGTGATCTGCTTAATATGCCAGCTGTTGCACAGCTTGAGAAGGATGAAAAGTATGGATTGGTTTATGAGCTCTTAAAGATATTCCTTACTCAGAGGCTTGATTCCTATTTAGACTTTCAGACTGCTAACTCTACCTTGCTGAAAGATCATGGTATGCTCACTAACTGGACCCTCAACATTCTTGTTCAAATATCTCAAAAAGTTTGGCTTCATTTATTGAATTTTGAACAATCGATAGGACTGGTTCATGAGGAGTGCATAACAAAAATGCGGCTGATGTCTTTGCTTGATCTGAGCAGTCGCTGCTCTGGTGAAATCCCTTATTCTGCTATCATTGACGCACTAAAGGTTACTAACTGTTCCAACTCTTCTATTGTCCACTTGCTTGATCCTTTTTATTGACTTCTTCTCTGCTATTTTAGATCAGTGAGGACGAGGTGGAATGCTGGATAGTGAAAGCAATTGCATTGAAGATATTGGATTGCAAGGTCGACCAGCTTAATCAGACTGTCATCGTCAGGTATTTACTTTCTTCAATTCTCTTCATTCTGCAGCTACGGATCATGGTTGTTTATCATACGATATCATATCCTTATTTTGGTTGATATGTGGTCTGCTGCACAATTTTCAGCCGGCATACCGAGAGGATCTTTGGGATGCCCCAGTGGCAGGCTCTGCGCACAAAGCTTGGAGTTTGGAGGGTAACTACTTTCATATCTACATTGCAACTTGATTTAAACATGCTATTTGGAGAGACCACTGGTGTATCAGCCTGTAGGCTGTTAATATTACTGTTCTGATATCGTTGTCTTTAAATTATGGTCCAGGGAAACGTTGCCAGCGCTATCAGCACTATCCAAGCGAACAAAATCGCTGATGAAGGAACTCAAGGGATGCAAGGCTTAATGATCCGCTGATTGGAGAGATTGAAATTATAGCTTGAGAGTTTAGATGAGCAGTTTTTTGTATGAGACAACTTGTAATATTTTGATACTGTGACCATGCTGGCTATGTCACTGGGTTGCTGCAATGGGCACGCCAAGCAATATCAAGCCAGTTAGTACACATGTTCCAAGTTTTTCTTTTGACAGGAGGGCGATTGTCATGATTTTTGTTCCTTGATATATTCCTACCTTTTCAAATTCTGATTGTTAATATGTTTGTTTAGAGCATCTGGTAAATTGACCCCTCAAAATCCCAATAATTCTCATTTTCTTTGACATTTCATCTCTTATTAGCTATAATAATATGTACATAACTACACGTCACACTGTTTTGCTTCCTTAAAAGTCAACCTGCCTTCTGCTATAAGCCTGAGTGTAGCGCTCAAATGCTGTGGTCCCCTGTACTTGAAAAAATTCGTATCTATTTTGCAACTTGATTTAAACATATTATTTGAAGAGAACTGGTGCATCGGCCTGTTGACATTTGCAGGTCTTCTGATTCAGTTGTCTTTGTGGTCCAGGGAAACATTGCCAGCGCTATCAGCACAATCCAAGCCAACAAAATCACTGAGGATAGAACTCAAGGGATGCAAGGCTTGATGATCCGCTGATCAGAGGGAGAATGAAACTATAGCTTGAGAGATTAGATGAGTAATCTTAACTTGTAATATTTAGATCCTGTGACCATGTTGGCCATGTCTTGCTGCAATGGCCACGCTAAACAAGAACAAGCCAGTTAGTACACATGTATCAAGTTTACCTGTTCTTTTGACAGGATGGCGGTTTGTCATAATTCTGTTCCTTGATATTTTGTAGTTTTCAAAATTCCTATTGTTAATAGGTTTGTTTAGAGCATCGAGTGAATTTTGCCCTTCAAAATCCCAATAATTCACATTTGTTTGATATTTCGTCTTGCGTGTAGCTATCCTTATGTGCATGGGCTACATGGGTTGCGCTCAAGTACCACATTCCAGAAGAAATCCCTGTAAATCTCACTTGAGGAGTTCCGCACTTGAGGGGCTTGAACCGCACTAGGGCTCTCACGGGCAGCTGGACAAGGATCGTCAGGACGAGCTCGTCCGGTTCCAGGACTCAGTTTGCTCGGGATCGGAGCTTGAGACCGCCTTCCGCCGCGTTTCAAGACGTGACGTCGTCGCGTCAGCTCGTCCCCCCTCCCAGCAGCCTCAATCTGTCTCGCCAGCTGAAAACTAAGGAAATCTTTCCCAAGGGTAGCTCGCCTTCTACATCACTTTTCCAATTTATCATCAGAGCCTCGAGGGGGCTAAGTTGTTTTTTCGTTTTCTGTACTTTTCTCAGCTGCTTCCTCTATTGTGATTTGTTTGCTGCTGTATTTCATCCTATCACAAATATGTCCCACTACCAACAGGAGTTTCTGCGCCACTTTATGCGTGATTTGATATTGACTTCTAGTGTTACTATGATGAATAATTTCCGAAAATGATTGACAGTCAACAGAGCACGTTCGAATTTCACACGGAAAAAAAAAAAGCACAGCACGTTTGAAGCTGTAAAGGCAACTTCAAACATCAATCCTTGACCCAAATGTCAATTCTATAACATCCACCAAATGCAGTAAGCTCACCAAATGTTTATACAAGCAGTAATGTATAAACATTGCAGATTCTTCTTCTTCTTCTTCTTCTTCTTCTTCTTCTTCTTCCTCTCTCTCTCTTGCGAGGGAAACCATTTGCAGATTCAAAGTTAGGAATACCAACATTCATGCAAAATTGGAAGCTAATCTAGAAGAGCTTACACACAGCAAACTTAGGTGTTATTCTCAGATGGGCGAGTTTCCATTGGTCACAAAAGAAAAAAGGTGTCACGATCAAGACACCAGGAGCAAAACCTCACTAAAGCTTTGGTTTACAGGCTTACAGCAGTAGCCAGTTGCTCCTACAGGGAAGCTTGTGGCTACACATTCCACATTTTCACTAGAAACTAACTACAACGACTCGGTTTGTACACGGTTTACGTCAGGGAATGAGCTGCTCGGAGAAGTTACTCAAATTCCTGCAGAACATTACGAGCCTTAATGTGAGCACGCCAGTATGGTGCACAATTTAATTATAAAGAAGAAAAAACGTAAGCAATATGTAATTGTACCGTCCGCACTCATTTCTTGTCGTCGTCACCAGATAACATTTGGAAAAACGAGAACGCGACCAAGGGTCCGAGAACTGGCGGCAAAGGTGGCGGCCTGCTAAAAGCAACCAGGGGCTCAACGTTTTCATCTTTCGTGATGGCTGATTCACTGGAGCTGTTATCTTTCTCATGCCTCTGAGGAGTAACTGTCATCATTCCTGGTTCACAATTATCATAGAAGGGAGAGGTAAAACAAAACAGACGTCAGGCATTCAGGTAACGGTATCTGCAAATGAAACTTCAATAATTTAAAGGAATGTGTTAGCGTACTCGCTTGTGCATCGGCAGGTTTCATCCGCTTGGCTGCGCTTTGCGCCAGAGACCTTGCTGCTCCTCTCATCTGGTTGTACTGTGCAGACTGAAAACTTCAGAGGAGAAAAATGTTCAGATTTTAGTTCTTTAGACATGTAAGGTAAAAGGAGTATTCTGAAGCTGATAATAGAGGTGGCAAGTTGAGTTTGCAATTCAGTTAGACACTGTGTGCAGGTTGCACAAATTATTTTATTTCTCTTATCTACTCAATCTTAATATATTTGATCCGTGGTCAGTCAGCTTAGATAATCAAGGGTTTACTTGCACAGCATGCTGATGTGAATCGGTCTGGACCTCCATGATTAGTATCTAGGGATTCTGTATACGCAGGCAGCGTTATAGCATAACACCCAAGGATCACTGAAGTGCAAGAAGTCCCACCATTTCAGCGAAACAGAGGATGTAATTTCAGTCCCATGTCAGAGGTACAAACTGGTTGCTGCAATTTCTAGAATTAGAACCACACCAAGTAACCAATCCATGCATTTCCAGGCCTAATTTTCTAAAGATTATTGTTGCATGCGTAATCCGATTTCAGGCATCATCAGAACACAAATAAACAACCCGAGAAATTTCAGGCAGAGAAGAAACAGGGTAGGAGACATGCGAGCGGCTGATTCCTGACCACATGCGAGAAGGGGGATGGGGACGAAGGAAGAGGGATCCTGGGGTCAGAAACGCGTACCTTGACTCCCGATCGCTGAGCGGCTCGTTCGTGCGACGCACTGTGGCCTCGGAGAGGAATGGGATTGTGTTCTTGCTCGATTCGTCCGGTTGTCCAGACGATGGGCGAAATCTCCAGAAAATTCTCGTGGACCCAGGAAGGCTGGAGAGAATATGGGCCGTGATGTCCAGAATGTAATGGGCCTCGGTCCAGGTAAGTTCAGATTTAACTTACCGGTTTGCCAGGCCGTATTATCCAGTATGGCATTTTTGGCGCACGCACCAGCGAAAGATTTCTTCTTCCTGCGCTAGGTCGCGCCGTCGTATCGGTGATTCCTAAACTTCGACTTTTGTTTCGTGAGCACCATGACCTAGCCTAGTACGCCTAAACAAACAAGTCCTATCTACTGATAGCTGGCTGCTTGGCTCTCCGCCGTTTCGAGAGGCCTTCGACGCGACGCGGGCGCCGCAAGGAGTAGTAGTGGTCTCGAAAGCCATTCCCTATCCAACGAAGCCGTCCAACTTTCGCCGACTGCCAGGCATGTGCTGTTGCCGGATTGGCACTGGGTAACGGCCGTCCTCGTCACTACACGCCTCCTTGTACGTTTCCATCGCCACACACACGCACACACACACAAAAAAAAGGGAAGCGTTTGATGAATACTACATGAAGCGATCGGCATTCGCCAACTGATTCATCTCTATCAGTTCACGTTGGGACGATAGTCGGGTTACTCGGGTAGTTATATATAATCAAACCTTTACAATTAAGGTTTGACTTTGATCGGAGCCTTACAAGAATACGACTTGTGTAGGATTTTGTGTGATAAGACAAATCTTGCGGACAGTGACGCGGTCATTTGTTATAAGAGGGCGGCTAGCTGAAGCTTCCTATCATTTGGTTCCGACGATGACGCGGCGCACACATTCCGCTCTCTCAATCTAACGGAAAACTTTAGTTTAGAGCAGCGCGTGCATTAGTATAAGCTTGCTCGTAGCTTAGGTGGCGTTGTGTCGCGCTCCAATTGTGCATGCGCTTCGTGCTCGTCAGCTGGCTCGTGCATTTGACGTACGCAGTGGCGCACGCTTGAGCCAGACAGCAGGCTGATGAGTTCAAAAACAAGTGCGTGAAGTAAGGAGAATGTTTTGTGCGTCTGGCGGCTACGTGTCCCGCGCTGAATTTGCATATTCGAGAATGGAAATTGATAAACGATGAATAAACTGGAGTGCCGTGGTATTATTCGTAGCTGTTGTAGTCGAGTGTTTCTCCCTGCATTTGATTTTTTTCATTCTCCTCACTTTTAGCCTTTTTCTCCATCTCTACAGAATGTCTATGTCGAGCTCTGCCGATGATTCAGCGCAAGGTTATTGTTCGGTCAGGATTGGGTTTTCATGTTCACTTGTTCACCGAAGTATCTTGTTTTAGAAAATAAGACAGGAGCACTGTCATTCATAAGATAAAAGAGCAAGAATTACATCTTATGGGTACAATAACTAGAAAAAAGAACAAGCAGAGCAACATGCATCTAGAACAGCAACGTGGACACACCATCTGCTGAAGGGACATAGCCAAGTCAATTCTGCAAAGAGCTCAAATCTCCTGCTCAAACTGTTGGAACGACTGCTCTTTGGGCATGGTCACCCACAAACAACTATTACCAAAATCATAGAACTAACAGTAAGACCTACTTTCTCTCACAACAAGTAGTCTTCATCCTACTAGATCTGACCACACTAGGAAGGCGCAATTGTTGTTCACCGGAGTATTGCTTTTGAGGAATGTTTGGGGCCGCAAGACGGCCGGTGGCGAAAGGATCTTTTTTGTTGTTTTTTTGTTGTTGTTTCACAGCGGCGGTCGTGGTGCTAGAGTGGCAACTGGCGAGGCAAAGTGGACGTCTCCAACCGAGGGAGGCGGATGACCGGTTAATGACCGAAGGAGCGTTACATCTCATACATCACAGTTCACGGGTACTGAAAATTCAATCACATTATCTTTTTGTGCATGAAAAACTGAAGATGAACAAATCGATACTGATCATGAAGCAAAAGCCATCATAAACAGAGCACTTCTCACCGCCGTTTCCAGCAACCGAATCTAGTTTCATTGAAGTATTCGACAACATTTTCTACATGTTATACACAGCATCCTAGCCATAAGAACAAGGACAGAACGCGCGACGTCTCCACCAAGGAAAAAAGAATGGAAAACCCCCATGGCACCGAACATTTTCACATGTACGGACGGCGCCTCCCCATACCACACAAAATGCAAAACAACAACATCCACGCCCCCCTTTTCCCACCAAACAATAGCGTACGCGTTCGCGCGCGCTGCACCACTATCACAAAAATCAAATTGCTGATTGATGGTTCTTCTCGGTCCACCGTCTTCCAGTACCGACAATCGACTCAACAAAGAGACCAAAAACAAAAATCCTGGAGCCGCGCCTGGGCTCCATGCCGCCGTCGAAATCATCGAATCACAGGCTCCGTCCGATTCGCGCGAGCTCCTTCTCCAGGTCCTCCACGCCACCCACCTCCTCAAGCTCCTGCACAAACCACCACCACACGCGTGCTCAGCGCGAGAGGAAACCAGAGCGCTTTGTGATCCTGTGCCCGTCGCAGGCGATGGATCACAGGCAGAGCGAGGACAAAAGGACAGGCGCCACTCGCCTCTCTTACCTTTGGTCCCATGAACAGCCCATACGGCACGCCCTCATACTTGTCCATGTGGTGTATCTGCTCGTGACATCGCCGAGGAGCCCAGCCACACACGCAAAAAGGGCGGTAAAAATCTCAGTTCAAGTCGGTACTAGCAAGTGGCAAGTGTACTAGATTCTACAGTACTGTTGACAGTTACTAGAGATAGTTTTATAGTAGTAGTAAATGGTCAGCGAGAGGTCGCTAGCAAGCCTCGTCGCCGGCGTACGTACGTACGTACCTTGTGAGCGGCAGCAACTCGCCGGAAGTAGGGCACGTTGGCGATGGGTCCGACCGGGAAGCGGCGGTGGACCAGGCCGTCGTGGACGAACATGTAGGCCATGCCGAACAGCGTAATCCCGAGGCCCTGTAGGAGACGGACATGTGGCGGGTGAGATCCCAGTCGGATTCATGGCTGACGCCATCGTGGCAACAGCTGATAACTGGGCCCTACCGGCCATAGAGAGACAGAGGCTTGGGTTTGACTAGTCAAATCAATGGCTTACCGCGCCGAAGCAGAGGCCGGGGACGAAGCCCCGGTGGAAGAAGCCGTAGTTGAGGAGGGCGATGGCCGGCACGGCGTTGATGATGGCGAAGACGTCGTTGAGCTCGAAGGGCCCCTCGCGCGGGCGGTGGTGCGACTCGTGCATGTGCCAGAGGGAGGCGTGCCACAGCGCCCGGTGCGCCCACCGCGCCCAGAACTCCATCCCCACCTGCACCCAACAGCAGACCGCGAAAATCAGCTGAATTCAAGCCAAGAAGAACACCAAAGCAAGCGAGAGGGCTCGACGCTTACCGCCGCGCCGACGGAGAGCGCAAACGTGCCGAGCATCTCGGTCACCGGCACCTCGCCGCCCTGCAGCACACGGACGCGTCAAAATTCCAGCATTGTTCGACCATTCACACACTTGTGGCAACGCCTTTGCCACTTATTACCAGCAATAGCAGCGACGAGGAAACGAGAAAAAGGCAAGTAATTTGATGTTACAGTACCTCCATTTGCCAGCTGAAGCGGTAGTACACGGCGGCGACGGCCATGGACGTGACGCCGAGGCTGGACATGACGGCGGCCACCAGGTAGGTCCTCCTCTCCGACTGCTTCCGCGCCTTCCGCTCCGCGATGCGCCGCGCCGCCACGGCCCTCGCCTCCTCGTCCAGCGCCGCCGCAGGCTCCGGCACCGGCACCGGCGGCCCCGGGGCC
>LAPY01000774.1:25683-41034 GCA_000970635.1 Eragrostis tef
CCGCATGCCGCGTTTTCGTCGCGGCGGCCTCCCCCGCAAGTGCCAGCCCTGCCCGCCGCAATTGCCCGCACACCCAGCACTGCAGCGCATGCAGGCCCGAGCACCGCGCTAGTTTGCATTGGGGGCATAGCTGCCTGCGTGGGAGATTTCTACTGATTTTTATTTCGCTGCTTGCTGGTGACTTTCTAAAATTAGCCCCTGTTCTAACCTTCAACCACCGAGCCTCCGTTCTGACGAGCTTGAACCACCGAGCAACTGCTTTTCATCACTTCTACAGAGACATATTAGCACATAGTAGTAAAATACCATTTGTACAGAGAAGTAGCTCATTTTAATCTCTTGTTGTACTTTCTAATCATGTGTGGTATATTCACTTACTTACGTACCATCTATTACCTTAATCTATGTGTTTGTAGAATCATATAAGTGAAATGAACTTGTTAGTTACAAGATACGACTGAATATACATTGGTGGAGAATACGGGAGAAAATATGAGGAGTGCACAGAGATGCAGGGGGGCAAGTATGGATGAGAGGCCTCTCATTTGGCGGAATAGGAGGTCAAAAAATGGAGATGCTCTTAGGTACCGGGTCTATGCAATAGTTTGTAAGTTCCAAAGTGATCTCAATCTGGAATTGTCGACTAAAATGTCCTTAGGAAACATCAGTTATCTTTTATTCTCAGGAAACCGAGAGGGGAGGCCTCTACCTAATACATCAGTTAATTTATAAAATAAGGTGGTACATAAAGATGCAGATGCGAGTTGAGGAGCTCCAAGGTCTAGAGTATACATGCAGGAGTTGAGTTGGAGCCAAATTCTTGTGCGGATCTCCTTCTGTCATTGTATTGCTTCATAATCCATTTGACCCATGGGTTATTTGAGTGGACTCTATGTATGAATTTGAGCCAAAGGCTAATATTTTGCTGTTCCAAATCTTTTATTTCCAGGCCTTCACATCCTGTTGATCTGCACGCTAACTCCCAAGCAGGCTTCCTTTTAAATTATACATGCATGCATACATGGCCCCTGCTTTGTTTGGGTAATGCAAAATCTTACATGTGATTTGCTGCAAGACTAAAAAAGAATTATATTGGGTATTGTTTGAGGAGGATATCATACCCATGTTGTTAATGCCCAATTAGAATTCTTATCTTATATGGTACCTCTGGTTGATTGGTACTATTGCTGTGCAAGTGCAACACTTCTTTGGGTTCGCATGATAACATTCTGCGCCTCATGCTCTGCAGTACTGATCTTCGGTCTCTGGTCCCAACAATGGGGGGATTCGGAAGCCTTGCACCCAAGACCAGGAACCTGGTGGTGGCTGGGGGGCTCTCTGCTTTCGTCCTTGGGGTCTACTACTACACCATGAGAGCAGTGGGAGGGACAGATGAGCTGCAGGTCGCCATTGACAAGTTTGAGGAGATGAAGAAGAAGGATGTCGGGAATTCATCCAGCACCGGATCATCCTAAAGCCATGCTTTAATTTTGCTCATTCTGTTCTCTATGCTGAAATTTGATCTACTAGTACAGTTTGCCCAAGGCCATGCTTCTATCTATGTAATAAAGTAAAGGGTGACATTAGAATATGATATGGATGTAATATTCCGGCCTCTGTTTGAGTAGTTGAAATTTCCTGAAAGATCAGAGCATCATCATATAACGTGCTGAAACATCTGTTTCTTTTTGCTTGGTTTGTCCTCCATGTGGCCATGTTTGTTCAACTCTCTTAGCACGGACGTTTAATTTGTATAGTTGCATAT
The DNA here is from genome assembly GCA_000970635.1 of Eragrostis tef. Classification (NCBI taxonomy): domain Eukaryota; kingdom Viridiplantae; phylum Streptophyta; class Magnoliopsida; order Poales; family Poaceae; genus Eragrostis; species Eragrostis tef. The sequence continues at coordinate 27,449 of LAPY01000774.1, forward strand.
TTCTCCTTGCATACGACTCAAAAAAAAAAAATCTCCTTGCATAATGCAAGCAACTCTTTGAAGATTCGGCTCTTTTTTCTTGGTTGGTTGCTTCCCATTTTTATCACGAGTTTGCACCCGATTATCCAGCAGCACTTAAAACAAAGGCACAGTTAATTTTGGAAAGATTTCGCTTATCACAGTTTGTTTTTAATTAATTGATTAGTTAGTTGTCTCGAGATATTAATTAAACTGCTTGAGATGGCATTATTAGCATCCAATAGATCCTGGGCGTCGATCCGAACACCGACGGCGATTGACCCACCTGTCGGTCGAATCGGAGATATTTAAACTCCGATCTCCGAACACATAACGAATTAAATTGGGGAGGCAAGGCAAGTAGTCGCCAGAAGACCTTCATAGTTTGATCTCGCCGTCGCCGTCGCGGGAGCTGCAGTCAGCTTCGCCGTCATGGTGCTCGGCAACGTCGCCATCCTCCTCGGCTCCGGTTTGTTCTTCTCCCCCCACCTGTCATCTGCTTTTTTATTCCCGTGCTTGCTATTTGATTACGGAGGAATTAGGGGTTTAGGGTTTATTTCGTTCCTCGATTCCAGCGGCCACGAGTTGATTCCTGGATAGGTTGTCCTGTTCATGATGTAACTCGAATAGCATTGCATTAGCCACAGCTTCTCGTTTCCTAGTCCCTGTTAGCTCTTAAACTTGTTGTGTGTTTCTGCTTGCCTCTGTTTTCGTATCAGGGCTCTTGATCAGATGCTGCTACCAAATTTAATACTATATAATAAAAAACAAGTTTTCTCCTACTTAGCCTGGTTGCAGATCTAATTTTATTCTTGTTGGATTAGTCCTCGTCTCCAAGGGACAGTATTACTCTATCCGAACAACGTCCAATTGCGACCTTGACCAGGAACTGTAACATTTTTTTCTTACAGGCTTCCTTGGCACAGTTCTTAGCGATGGGAAAATTCCTAGTGCAGGGGATGTGTTGTCTGGTGCTGCCAAGGTATATGTTGGCTTAACTCTCGACTGATAAAGCGCAGCAGCATCCGCATATACACTAAGATTTAGTGCTGACACCTCCCTGTATGTTTGTTTCCTCTTAGTTTGTGAAAAAGCATTCCAAGGAAGGTGGAGGTGGAAAATCTAACACTGGTCCCGCTGCTTCTCAGTTGCTATCTGAGGTTTGCCTGTCGATATATTACATTGCGATCGTAACAGGTAAATTCTTGATGTGTGCTCAAAGGGCTTGTGATGAGTATTTCAGGTCAACAGTCTCAGAGAGGAACTGCGCTATCTTGCCTCGAATCCGGTTACAGTTGTCACCAATGCTGCTACGTCAGGTCAGCACCTGCTTGTGGTTTCAACTTTATGATATGCATTACTACCTCTTTCACTGATTATTGACGTTCCCGACCACAAATGAACTAAAAATAAACTGCTGAGCACTGTTGGAACGGCATCAAATTAAATACGGAGGGGGTACTTCTTTCACATCAAAAGAAATCAATATCCGTTAAATTGTGTTGTGACGTGAGTGAAATGACCTTCTTTTGTAGGACCTGGTGCATACACTATAACAGCTGTTGTTGTTGCTGGTGTTATTGGCTATGTATACATAAAGTGGAAGGTAAAAATCGTTCTCTTACCAGATGAGGAGTCATCTCTGTTTCTTCTAGTGTTTTTCATGTCACTCTGTAACCAATTCATGTTTGACTGCTGTCGGTAGAACTAAATGATCGTGTGTTGATTTGCAGGGCTTGAAACTCTCTGATATGATGTTTGTGACAAATCGTGGCTTATCTGATGCTTGCAAAGTAGTTGGTGGTCAATTGGATCAAGTTTCAGATAGTGTTATTGTAAGTTATTGTTCATATTTTCACTAGTGCTGCGCTTGAACTAAATATTTGGCCAGGGCATCAGATTGTTATACTTCAGTTCCATTTTTCCATGTTTCTGCCAAAACTTATTCCCAAACTTATACATCATGGTTTTCTGTTCAGGTTACAAGGAAACATCTAGCTGGAAGGATTGATCGGGTGGATGCTACTTTAGATGAGACCCATGAGATTATTCAGGGCACAAAGGATGAGGTTTGAACCTTGCTGCTCCACACTAGCTTCCATTTTTGTTGCTGTTTTGAGTAAGATAATGATACAAAACTAATTGACTCGTAGGTCGACGGCATCCATGGGGATCTAAGTGCTTTCCAGAAGGATTTGCAATCAGTCAACGTAGTAGTCCGCACTCTGGTAGGCATCTTCCACTGGAAGACATCTGTACATTAGTTATTGAAGTAGTAGTGTTGTGCATTGATGTACTCATGATATGTAATGTTTCAGGAGTCAAGGCTGGGGCGTCTTTCATACTCTCAGGTAAAGAGAAGTCGTTGCACCACTGCTCATATTCGCCCCCCTTACCAAATTCGACATGCTCCTAACATTATCTTACTTGAATCCTGTCAGGATCAAACAGCAGATGGAATACACCACTTATGTCAATTCACCCAAAAAATGGAAGGTGGCCAGAATGCCAACGTTGGTCAGGCAAGTTGCATACCCTGAAGATTTTCTTTACTGTGTGGTGGCATTCTCACCTGGACTGATGTCTGTTGCGTAGTCCCGTGTCAATTAGATACTCATTCTGAGTAGCTGTTTTTAATTTCAGGTCTCGTCATCCATCCCTGCAGCTATCGGACTTAGTTCAGAGCGAGTTGTGAGGGCTCCCCTACTACAGGCTACTTGTTTGCCTCGTCCTGCTCCACGTCTAGCTTTAGAAGACATCTCACCTATTGCTGAATCGCCTAGAGCAGAGACATCCAATGTTTCATCAGCAGCTGAATGCCCCCGAGCAGAGGTGGCACAGGTTAGGTTTGGTTTGAGTCTTTATTTTGCTGATTACGCATGCTGCTTTGAATGATTTTAACACTTGCATTGCAGGAGCAGCAAGGTGTTGTCACCCAAACTTCCTGGACAAGGGAATGGCCATCGGAGTCATCCGCGTCCTCCACTGAAGCTCCAAGCTCGGGCCTATTTGGTGGGCTGAGGCTACCTGGTCTGAGTAGTTTTCTTAGGACTTCAGCTTAAGGTGGTTGCACTGCCAGTTCGAGAGGACCCTAACGGGGGTGACATATATACAATACATACCCTAGCTAGTATTAGGATTAGTCATAACCATACGGGTGAGTTCCTTTTGCTCCCCAAATTTTGTAGAAACAACAGCCTCGGTATCTTTCTACCATCGAGGACGACATGTCAAGGTTTTCACTCGCAATTATTCCAGGTACGCTTGTTGCAAGTATGAAAGTTTGTAAATGGTGTGCCTTAGGTGGCTTTTCCTAGACTCCTGAGTCACAACGGATGCCATAGAGCAGAATTTAAGCTTGGACGGCTTCGTTGTGATGTTATCTGTATGTATATAGGCTATGCCTAGGATTGGACGATTCATCGACTATGAGTAATCCAAACGTTACAAAAAAGCAAGATTCAATAACGAACTGCTAATTGAGTACTCAAAAAACAATCGTTCACCATCTTATTTAAATATTATAAATTGCTTCTGAGAGGAAAATTTGAAGCTCATGAAGAGAAAAAGGAGATTCGTAATTCTTTTTTTAAAGAATAAAGTCCACTTTACTTCCTTCAAGTTTGCCATAGTTCAGATAACCCTCTAAACTATAATTTGGTTTACTTTATCCTCGACATTTGCCAAATCAGCTCATTTTACACCTTTTCTCTCTAATCCAAAGCGATCTCGCTAACATCGCCTCGTGTCAAGGTGAATTTATGGATGCAACTCGCCATGGATGCAACTCGACATGGGTTCATTCATACACAGTGCTAGCCCACAAAAACAACGATCATGGTGTAATTTTAGGTGAAAATTAGCGAGGATGGCTACGCCATCGTAGATCAAGATGTAGAGATATTAAGACAAATTGTTGTCTACAAATAGACAAGAATGTCTCACACCACCTTGAAATGAATGTGTATCTGGATTGAGTATGTAAAAATGACCTTAACCTACTCCACGTGAGTGAAATCACATTAGATTAAAGAGAAAATGTGTAAACCGAGCTAATTTAATAAATGTTGAGGGTAAAATAAATCAAATTGAAGTTAGGGGGTTATCTGGACTAGGGCTAAACTTGGAGGGAGTAAAATAGACATTATCCTTTTTTAAAAGATAAGCCTTAGATGACCGTTTTTATATTTGTGAGTGGCGCGCCATCCATTTTCAGGTATAGTTGGTTTGCTAGTTGAGTTGTATTATACACCTTTGCATTTCAAATTTCATGATCACCATCCTCCATGGGTTCTAGATCCAAAGACGTTGCTGAAAACTACAACTTCATGTATATATCGCAAAAACATGTAGTAGCTATTTTGACAATTTATTTGAAACATCTACACTTTTTACCAGGCCCATTGCCCACAACCTGGGCCCACCTTACATGCCATACGGTCTGACAAGAAAGTTGTAGTTCTTGTCAATCACAATAGTAGTAAGAAATTCTGCGGCAAGTATTTTTGTAAATGGGCTTTCCTAGGCATAGATGGGCCAAAGAACCCCGACGAAGGTTAGAGGGAGTTCATTGTCGTCTTCGTGAACAGGTGAGGCAAGGTCTCTCTCTCTTCCTCCGCTTCCGCCGCGCCGCGCCGCCTTGAGAAGCCTCCAGTCCAGTCCCCGAGGGAACCCACCGTCCTGGTCTCATGGCGGACGCCACTGCAGCCCTCGCAGGTTCCACTCCTCTCTCTCTCTCTCTCGATTGATTGATTGATTGTCTCGCTTGATTGGACTCGATTCGTCTTACTTGGCAGCTCGGAGCAAGGTGCAAGCTTTCCTGGAAGCCGCGTGCGCCGGCGACCTCGATTCCCTCAAGAGTACGTAGCCCCTCTCATCTTTCCGGCCTGTAGTGTTCTATCCAGCCTCTCAAGTGCCTACCTGCACTGCAGAGCTTGGTGCTGCGCTCGACGAGGAGGGTCAGGGCGCCGCCGCCGTGGCCGCTGCCGTCCGGGACGCCAACAAGCGCACCGCGCTTCACTTCGCTGCCCGCCAGGGCCGCACCGACGTCTGCGCCTTCCTCATCGACCAGCTCGGTCTCCCGGTCGACCCAAAGGACGATGACGGTATGCACTCCTCTTTTCCACGAGAAGCCAATGTGGAGTTTTCATTCACTCTGAAAATAAAGGGGGGATCTCGTTCCTCACCAGGTGAAACACCACTCATTCATGCTACACGGCAAGGCCATCTGGACACTGCACAATATCTTCTTGACCATGGAGCCAATCCTTCAGTGGCTAGTAATCTGGGAGCCACAGCGCTACATCATGCTGCAGGAATAGGTAAAACACATGGGTGACCCACACGACGACTTTGAGTTCTCAATGCCGTCCAGTCTCAAAATTTTGTGGCGGCAAATGAATATGTGAATGAACAATGTAAGGTTTTGTTTGATTTGGAAATTGAGCAGGGAACGTAGAGCTCATGAAGCTTCTTCTCGACAAGGGAGTTGATGTCGAATCGGAAAGCGATGCTGGTACCCCCCTCGTCTGGGCAGCTGGTCATGGGCAACAGGATGCAGTCAAACTTCTTCTTGAACACAATGCTAAGGTACCTCGGCCATTCATCCTCTTTATGCTGACTAACCTTCACTATCCAGCCAACTGACGGTTGACGAGCTTGAAGACAGTAATAAGATTTTGGTTAAGCCTTCAATTGTTCAGATGATGACATTTTGGCTCTAGCAGTTATCTGCTCAACCTTCCTTTTTGACCTTGGCCATTTCTCCGGAATGCATTATGAAAGCACTCATCAATTATTTTCCTTTTTGAAGAAAGTTAATAGGGGATATCCTTTCTTCTATGTATATTAGTATAGAATGTAAACCACCAATAACAAGCAATTTTTTAAATACAAATAGAGTTCAAGATCTACAAGACCAGAAACAGAAGTAGAATGGTCCATGGGAACAGCAGATATCGAGTGTAGTCTAGTCCAAGGGTATAAAGATGATCAGCTCATGATTTTGTCCACGTCCCCAAATGAACATCTTCTGTCTAAACTGGTTCGGAGGCAATGCATAAAAAATGCTACATATGTTTCTATGGATCCAGATGTGCCAAGTGCCAACGGACTGAAGTTACCAGTTCCTTGTAACAAAATTTTTAGCAGAAGACCGATTAGAAGTCTCGAGGCTTCTGGAAGCCCAAGACTTGTATTTTTGATTAGCTGTGTATGATCTGAAGCTAATTATGCTTCATTAACGTTTGTAAACTGGCTAATTTGTCTTCTGAATCTTATATTTGCAGCCAAATACCAAAACCGATGATGGTATTACACCATTGTTGTCTGCTGTCGCAGCCGGTTCCCTCCCTTGCTTGGAAGTTCTAATCCAGGTAAACAGTTTGTGGTTCTCCCTTGCTATGCTTCCTTGTTACATGTTGTAGCTTGGGCTGCTGGTATTCTAACTGACAAGCATACAGATGGATAGAACTAAACCCATTTCACATGCTCGGTACTTTTCATTCTTTCTTATATTGCTGTAATAATGCAAATCATGATGTATAAAATAACCGAATTGCTGCTGCTTCTTTCCACTTAGTTGACTAAGCTATTTCAGTTATCTGACTGATGTACTACACAATGTTGTTCTACTGAACGTAGTTAGTTACTACTTAGTGGTGCAGCTGGTAGCAAATATGGTTTCTATCTCAGAATCTAACTGTAACTGAATAATCTGCAATGTAGGCAGGTGCGGACCCAAATATCAGGGCTGGTGGAGCAACCCCATTACATATTGCTGCTGATAGTGGAAATACAGAAGTAATCAAATGCTTGCTTAAAGCTGGAGGAGACCCAAATGCCTCTGATGATGTAAGTTTATATATCTTGTCAACTATACAGTTCACAGTTGTACTATACTGAAATGTCAATATCCAGGTTCATGTTATGCGTTGATTGGTGTTAAAGATGTATGATATGCAGTCGATCTTTTGCTTTTCTCTACAATCCTAAAAATTGGAGTTGATGGGAATGATTCGTCTGCCATCACTGCCACCATAACCCTGCACCTCCCTTTTATTTACCCGCCACTGCAGCTGTAGTTTATTTGCAGAGTGTTGAAAGCACTTTTACTACTTGTTTGGTTACTTGGATTGATGGCACATGTAATTATTTGATTTGTTGTGCTGTGGCATAACACATGGGCATTTAGCTAATCCACAATTTGACACCATGTCAGAAAACACCACATACAACTTGCTGGTGGCGGTTTCTTCTATTCATTTATTACCGAGTGTATTAGCATCGTAACTTTGGATGGCATTTGTTTAACTGGTTGAGCAAATGCCTTGCTCTGTTTTGTAACCTTGTGCTCTGAAAGTTAATCTTTTTTGCCACCTATGCAAATCTTTTCTGTACATGACAAGCCGTTAATAGCACTCAACTAAGTATTATTGTTTTCATACATCCAAAGTGAAGCAAATGTTTGATGTTCACTTCATTTCCTTTGACAGGATGATCTAAAGCCAATACAGATTGCTGCTTTGAGCAATAACCGCGAAGTAGTGGAACTTCTTTTGCCATCAACATCCCCAATTCCAGGTGTTTCAAACTGGAATGTTGATGGAGTTATCGAATACACTTTGTCTAAAGAGGTTGAGCAAAAGGTGCCACTGAATTACCTTTTGAACTATTTTGTATTTTGTATCCTCTTAGGTTAACAAAATCGAATACATTGGAAAACTCTTTCCAACCTTACCCTTGCATACATTTTGCAGGCCCAAGTAAAGGAAGCTACATCTTTGAAATCAGCCAGACCACAACCTGTTGAGGTATGTCGTGGTCATAATTACTTTTGGTGGCAGTCAAGGTCTATATTATTATTCGGGGCATTTGCAAAACCGGACCTGTTTTCGATCCTAATTCTAAAAATGGACTTGTTTTTGAGACACTGCGAAATCAGACTTGTTTTTTGAATATGAAGCAATGAGTTGCCCCTGTTCCATTAGAAGGGCTTAACGGTGTTAAATTCGATGGCAAATGACGATAGTATCTTTTGCAAAATTGTCCCTATTTTCTTTTTTGACCTGCAAATGTGCCCCTGTTTTTACATGAGACTATTATATACATATAGAAATCAAATTCAAATATATTTGAATCAGTTTGCAGCAGAATTTGTTGAAATTTCAAATTTGAACATAAGTTGACAAAGTACTGGAACAGAAATTGTCAATTTGCTAGTAATGGAAGCTATCACCACGACTGATTTTTTCTCAACATTACGGAAATTTGATAAAGGGAAGAGAAAATAGAGAGAAGCAAGAATTCTCAGGCCAATCCGATACATATAGCTCGTACGCAGCTAGAAGTTGGAGAAGACAACACCTGCCATCGCAGCAGCAGCAGCAGGCTCAGCTGCTCCGTTGCGTTGCCTAGCCCCTTCCTTTGCTGCTCCCTGGCCACACTTCGTCGAGATGAAGCCCCACGTCACGCCACGGGACCTGACAGAGAGCGCGCGCCCGCCACCGCCAGCAGGTTTCGCGGCCTAGACCCAGCCGCGCGCACGAGCATACGCCCGCGCCCGTCGTGCCCTGCAGACACCCGCCGCGCGTTTGGACCGCACCTCGCATTGGCCCGTGCCGGAGCTCCCTTGAGTCCCCTCGCGGCCGCCTCGCCTCCGCTCGCCCGCAGTCGTCCGCCGCCGCGACGACCTAGGTTAAGCCTGCTTGGGCGTCGTGTGTGGCAGTCGCCAGAGAGAAGAAAGGTCGGGCCGGCCTCGGCTGGGTGCGCGGGGTAAGAGAGGAGGCAAAGGGCAAGACTGTCCATTCCATTTTCTTTTTTCTTTATTTTTATTTTGAATATTAGACTTCAACTAACGGACTGAGAAATAGGGGCAAACGGCTCATTCACATTGAAAAAAGAGGTCCGATCTTGCAAAGTCTGAAAAAGAGGTCTATTTTTTGAATTGAGCTCCAAAAGAGGTCTAGTTTTGCAAATGTCCCTTATTCTAAATAGTATAATTAAGTTGTAGATGTATAGACAGACAACCAGGGCTTTTTTTCTTCTTAACAACAGTAGGCTTGATCAAATTTTTCCTACGTGAACTCTGACAATACTGAATATATTGTGCAGGTGTCATCCGACGCAAAAAGGAAATCCTTGGAAGCCAAGTCAAGAGGTGATGACGCCTTCAGAAGAAAAGACTACCTAGTAGCAGTGGATGCTTATACACAGGTAGCTAAGAATCAAATATCTTGTCCAGAATGACAGCTATGGTGTAGAGTAAAACGAAATTGGATTGCTGCGTGAGAGTTCTAAGTGTACTGTGTACCTGACTTCTGAAGGGTTTAGCGCAATCCCAAGTCAGCGTTCACTTGCCTAGCTAGTGCCAAGATTATCTTTAAATAGGAGTATGATAAGATTGGAATGAAAATGCATTTCAGGCTTCGGAGCTGGATCCAAATGATGCTACAGTACTTTCAAACAGAAGCCTTTGCTGGCTGCGGGCAGGGCAAGGGGAACGCGCACTGGAGGATGCGAAAGCCTGCCGAGCATTGAAGCCAGATTGGGCGAAAGCCTGCTACAGGGAAGGCGCTGCTTTGCGCCTCTTACAGGTTTGTGAAATTCATGGATGTGATATTGTTGGAACTCATCCCCCGCCTGCTTAGATTAGATAGTGCACTTACTGTGGTGACCCTGGCAGAGATTTGATGAAGCCGCAAATGCCTTCTATGAGGGTGTGCAACTTGAACCAGAGAACAAAGAGCTTGTCAGCGCATTCAGGTAGAATCATTTCCTGGCCATGCTTTCTTATATGGTTGGTGTGCTGCTCTTATCTTTAATATTAACGTTGTCCTCATCATCAAACTATAGGGAGGCCGTTGAAGCCGGGAGGAAGTTCCACGGGACGGACAAGCCGAATCCAACACAATGAGATGCTGAGCTTGAGGAGCCCTCAAGTAGCTGTACTTTGATGAGGATGAGGAGGAACGCTAGTTGGATGGGCAGGGATTTTCTTTAAAAAATATTATTAGATCCACGCTTTGATGAGGTATGATGTGAGGGTATCAAATAGTAGGACAAGGAGACCGACCCAAAATTTGGAAAAAGTATTGAAACCTATGTGTTTGACAGAATGCTGTCTGTGGTTTGATGGTTCGCAACACACACACACACAAAAGTTTTCGAGATTCTTCGCTCCTATTTGCAGTACGAAACAAAACCCATTTGCATCATCGATAAGAAAAAAGAGAAGATTTTTACAAACAAACAGGGACCTTCTTTTATGGTAAACAGGGACCCGGAAACCTGGACAGAAAAAAAAAAAGTTCAACTGCACTGCTTGGAGGAACCAGATTTGCAAAATTGCGATGATAAAACGAGGTAGATGAAAACTTTGAGCATTTTTTTTTTTTGAGATCATGATGAAAACTTTTAGCTGGGGTGAGAGAGAGAGAGAGAGAGAGAGAGAGAGAGAGAGAGAGAGAGAGAGAGAGAGAGAGAGAGAGAGAGAGAGAGAGAGAGAGAGAGAGAGAGAGAGAGAGAGAGAGAGAGAGAGAGAGAGAGAGAGAGAGAGAGAGAGAGAGAGAGAGAGAGAGAGAGAGAGAGAGAGAGAGAGAGAGAGAGAGAGAGAGAGAGAGAGAGAGGCTCAGATGTGAAAAGAAGGCAGCCCATAGGGGCTGCCCGGCCCAGCTAAAGCCGTGAGGTTGGCTGCTTCTTCTTCCCCTTCCCGTCGTCCATCTTATTTTTTTGTGAGGAGAGCGTGCGCCGGCCGGCGGTCTTCCATCCCTCGCCGTGAACCCTCCCTCGTCCACCCCCCGCCCTGGGCGACGCCGGCGTCGTCCCCCGCTTCATCCGCCTCTCTTCTCGTCGGTGAGCATGCCCTACTCTGTCATACCCTAGCCTAGTGGTGTAATCGGGGGCATGGATTCGTTAATTTTGTTGGCATCGAGTTCTTGCCTCCTCCTATCCACCCCAGATCCCAGGTAGCTAGCAGCAAGCAGGGCCGCCGGTGCTCGATCTCCCGCCCTATTGGTTGCTCCCCCTCTGGATCTATCTGTCCTAACCTCATAGCTATGCTCGTGATATGGACTGTTCTTCTTCGAATTAGCTGCGCATCACACTTGTTGACCTTGGTTCTGTATTTTTAACTCTGATATTATATGCATGCCTTTATTTATCATCGTGAATTTTATCTAAAGAAGGAGAAAGATGCTGATAGGCCACAGACTCGAGCATTGTACATTCTGGTTCTACTGTATCCTTAGGTTGTTCGTGCATTATATTCAGTAGCCCAAACTACTCATCCATTCCAACCCCCTACTTCTTGCTGAGTCCTGAAACTTGTTCTTCTTAATGCTGATACCCCCTATGGTTGCGGTGCAGGATTTGTTTCTGCAATGGGTGACTACACAATCCAAATCAGCACCAGGCTTGTCGACCAGCTTGCTCGCGACGATGAGAAGGTGAAGCGCAAAACCAGGAAACCCAAGCCTAAGAAGAAGATCATCCATGAGGAGCCCCGGGAGGACATCCCAACCGAGCCCAAGACGAGTGACCCTGCTCCCGCTCCTGCTCCTGTGTGGCCTCTGCAGCCTCCCCCAATGTTCCTGCCAGTGACCCCTACTCCCCTGCCACCCCCAGCAGCGGTGCCAGAGGTGGAAGCCATCCGCTCCATCCTCAAGGAAAGCGAGATGGTTCTCGAGAAGCTGGAGAAGCAGGAAGCTGGGGCACGCCAAGAGCTCAGCAAGAGAGCAAAGGAGCTGCACGACAAGGAGTTCAAGCTGCCGTACCAGAGCCCCATGCCGTGTACCCAGGAGAGAGAAGGATGCCTTGAGTGTTACAAGAGCAATGTAAAGGACCCGCTCAAGTGTGCCGAGGCAGTCAAGAAATTTGAAGCGTGCGCACTCCAGGCTTTGAAGAGTGGCAGTGCGAAAGCGGATAGTAAGTAGCCCATGAAGGAAGGCTTTGTGAGTCGGGGGTGAGCTGATATGCGGTTCTGCCTTTTGATTTTTACATTTTTGCGGTGATTCAATAACCAGGATTTTTCATGGGACCCGAAGAAACATCTTTGTAGATTTCTAATGGCTTTGCAGTGGTTTAGGGGAGGTTGGATGTCCTTGATTTAAGGGCTCCGTATTACATTTGTTTGGCACAAACGAAAGATGAATTTCAGTGCCATGGTTTTTGTCTGACATCGTAAGTTGGTATCCACTGGCTGAACCGCATGATTCAGATAATATCATACTCTGATTCAGCTTTTGTCATACTCAATTTACCTATGCTTACCTATTTTCCTCGTGCGGCATGGTTCATTTTTTGTCTTGTTTGATGTTGATATGGCTGAATGATACGAGTTGCAGGCATCTTTTGATTTGCCAGAGTTGCCTTGTTATTTGAAACTAATAATTACATTTGTTGAACCGAATGAAATTATGGTATATCATGTCTCAGGAGGCTTTAGATATAGAAGCAAGGCTCAAACTCGAAATTTATTCTGATCGATGAATTAGCGGCGAATGTACGGAACGACGACGAATGGCAGCTCGTCGAGCCATTGCTGCCATTTCTTGTTTTTGCTTCCTTGTTGGAATTTTTTTTAAAAAAAAGTGAGATGAACTGAGATCTCGCGACCTAGCAAATGAAAGCAGCAACGAGGGTTCTTGTAGGCAGGTGGGTTTGAGGTCATTTGCCATCTTTAGCTACCACTACAACAAAATTGACGCTCAGTTTTCTTGTGTTTTCTGCCACACTCTAGCTAGGTACATATCTGCCGGTGCGGAGGTGCCATGTACAACAGTGAAGGCCGAGAAATGACACTTACACTTGAAAGCCTTATATGTGTTATAGATTGCTCAGACTTGCGTTGCTTTTATGTTCAGAGTTCAGACTAAAGAAGGATGAATTCCAATCATCATGCACATTTTGGAGGTCGTTTGTATGAATGATAGTATTATGTGTAAGATCTCTTTGTGTTTAATCTGCAAACCCAGTTTGCATGTTTTGTGGCATGCTGTAGCGGCCGTTGCTTGACAATTAAATGATGTCCCCAAGGGAATCAAAGTGAGCATTCTGTTTGACAGTTAAACGCACATAGCTTTGGCAATGCACATTACAAGATCAGGTAGATCAGAAGATAGGCACCAGATGAAATCAGTATGCGAGTACAGGAAAATTTTAGTCGGTGCATTGGGAGACGTAGAAGTTATGCTGCTAGTGGGAGAGAGAGGTTCCATTGGGAGCAACTCATCAAACAAAACTCTTTTTTTCTCTCTCTCTCACGAACAGTAATCGAGAATCATATGATAGATAAATGTGGTTCCGAAGAAGGAAGGACGTGATTCATGCGTCTGCCTCCGGCGCTGGTGCCGCGGCGGCGGGGCAGTTGCCGGTGATCTTGCACTCGATGTTGGACAGGCCCTCCAGCACCGTCTTCCCCTTGGCCTTGAGCTTGGCGCCGATGGTTGCCGTCTCCTCGCTCGCCGGCTCTGGCGCCGGAGCTCCGTCGTCAGATGATGGCGCGTCGGCGGCTTCCTCCGATGCCGGCGAGGGAGCATCGCCTCCTTCTTCCATGGCGGCCGCCGCCCGCA
>LAPY01000774.1:41426-55373 GCA_000970635.1 Eragrostis tef
AGCAGCGACAGGATGAGCCACGAAGCACGGATGCTCAATGCCTTGCCCATCTTCTCCGTAAATGCTTTTGCTTCAGTATTGATGATTTACCACAACTGATCAATATAATGCTTTGCTGCGATCGATCGCTGTCTTTTATTTATAACGGCGAACCAACTGAATTTTGTCCCCTAAAAAGACGGTGGGCGACAGGAGTTTCTGCTATATTTAGAAACTCGAATGCTATCTTTTGTTTTTTTTTTTTTGCAACGACATTCTTCTCTCTTTTGTGTCCACGTATCTTTAGGATTTCCTACCAACACTGAATATATAGAATTTTCTTTGCTCTGAACTTTGTTATACCTCGCCTTTTCTGACTTGCATTGCTGATGAATTACAGATGAAGATTTCGGCATCAGGTGGGTCTGCATTTTCCCAAAAATGAAATGTACGGGGAGAAAGAGATGTGGCAGGCCTCCATTGATTTCTCCGGTTCCTGTCTTTCGGAAAGAAGAGGGTGACAACTCGTCTTGCAAGCTTTTCGACAAGCTACCTTAAGAGTCCGTGGATCGAGGAATCTTCTTCTGATATGATTTTCTTGTCATGCGTGCATCTACCTTGAGGACGGAAAGTAGTGGTCGTCAACATTTGTGTGCTTAACATCTACTGCTATACTTAAGCAATAGACGAGCACGAGACAAACTTTTCACACAGAGTGCGTACGCATGGTTCGCCTTCGAGGAAAGAACAATTACGCTTGCGTACTAATTCACAACAAAGAAATGTGTGCAAAGTAGAAGAAGAAATATTACACAATAGATAGATAGCTAGGAAAGAAGTAGCTGCGTGGACACTTAATGATGAATCAAGTTGATCGATTATGGTGTGAGAGCATGCATGACCTAACCTGTCCTTGTGTGCGTGTGTGTGAAATGACCTAACCTGTCCTGTCCTGTATAAGGATGAGACGCTTACCTGAAGATCAAGCTAGTGTTGCTCCTTAATTTATTCGCAAAGAACATTGCCTTTACATGCGCATTTACACATGACACATACATAAGCCCAGTGGCAAAGAAAGGGGAGGGAGGGCATGCAATAGAATCGACGTCAGAATTAACAAGATACATGCACAGAAATTGATAAGAAACGACGAACAAGGAAAACTTATCATGCAAATCTCCAACTTAAGAAAGATTGTTGCAGATTGGAGGAACAAAGAAGACCAATTTACTCTCCACCGACGTACATATTTGGCTTGAACGTGCAGCTTTGAAATTGGCAAGAGGTAGGTAGCTAGGAGTCGGTGGTGATGTGTACTCCGATGACGATGACGAAGAGGGTGATGAGGGCGAAGAAGATGATGGCGTGGACGAGGATGGCCACGGCGCTGGTGTGGAGGTTGCCGAACTCCACAAAACGGCCGGTTCCTGTCTTTCGGAAAGAAGAGGGTGACAACTCGTCTTGCAAGCTTTTCGACAAGCTACCTTAAGAGTCCGTGGATCGAGGAATCTTCTTCTGATATGATTTTCTTGTCATGCGTGCATCTACCTTGAGGACGGAAAGTAGTGGTCGTCAACATTTGTGTGCTTAACATCTACTGCTATACTTAAGCAATAGACGAGCACGAGACAAACTTTTCACACAGAGTGCGTACGCATGGTTCGCCTTCGAGGAAAGAACAATTACGCTTGCGTACTAATTCACAACAAAGAAATGTGTGCAAAGTAGAAGAAGAAATATTACACAATAGATAGATAGCTAGGAAAGAAGTAGCTGCGTGGACACTTAATGATGAATCAAGTTGATCGATTATGGTGTGAGAGCATGCATGACCTAACCTGTCCTTGTGTGCGTGTGTGTGAAATGACCTAACCTGTCCTGTCCTGTATAAGGATGAGACGCTTACCTGAAGATCAAGCTAGTGTTGCTCCTTAATTTATTCGCAAAGAACATTGCCTTTACATGCGCATTTACACATGACACATACATAAGCCCAGTGGCAAAGAAAGGGGAGGGAGGGCATGCAATAGAATCGACGTCAGAATTAACAAGATACATGCACAGAAATTGATAAGAAACGACGAACAAGGAAAACTTATCATGCAAATCTCCAACTTAAGAAAGATTGTTGCAGATTGGAGGAACAAAGAAGACCAATTTACTCTCCACCGACGTACATATTTGGCTTGAACGTGCAGCTTTGAAATTGGCAAGAGGTAGGTAGCTAGGAGTCGGTGGTGATGTGTACTCCGATGACGATGACGAAGAGGGTGATGAGGGCGAAGAAGATGATGGCGTGGACGAGGATGGCCACGGCGCTGGTGTGGAGGTTGCCGAACTCCACAAAACGGTGGCGCCCGGGAAGCTGGACCAGCAGCCCCGGCGAGAGGAGAACGAACAGCACCACCGCGATCACCACAGGCCCCCAGTCAGACATCTCCTCCTCCTCGATTTGTGTTTTTCCTTTTTTTTTTAGAGAGAGAGAAACCAATCGAGGACAGGTTAATAAGTTGCCTGGAGAGCAACAATGGAGGAGGAGGAGGAGGAGAAGCCTCTTTCTTGTACTAGCACTCTGCTGAAACTACAATTAGGTGCAGGACTGTAATATCAGCTTATTAGAGTCTTCTTGACTTGTGTGGAGTGGGCGAAAATAAAGCTGATGCGGTTTGGTTCTCGTTTGGTGCTCGCTCGCTTTAATCTGCTGATTGCCATTTGCTTGGTGACATTTCGCTTTCGTTTCCACATGCCCTGTGTCAAACTAAATTAAAGCTTGGGACTTGCCGTTCTTGCTTTAGTTTATCCGGCTAATTCCACCTTTGGATGCAATCGGTCGTAATTTCGATGATGGTTAGGTGATGAAGTCAGCAGTCGACTAGAACACTACTTGCGTGCTTCTCCCTAATTGACTAGCTTTAACATGAGAGTGAGAGCGATCAATATCATGCGGCTAATTGAATACCTGTGCTGCGTTCATTTTATACAGCACACCCATCAGTTGTGTTCAGTTGCGTGACTCATCCAACTCGTAGCACTGTACGTATCTGTACAGACTGATCGAATTATTCTACTTGAGCCTATGACAGGCCACCCAGTGAACGAGAAATATGTGGTCTTATACTCTAAACTTTGATATACATATATCTTTGCTAGTTGAACAAGAACGATAATCCGTCATCAGCCTTAAGGGATGATGACAGCCAAGTACAACCGATCGCAAGTTTATGGTTGTGCTTGCGCGCGTGTCATGTTTCTCTTTCCATAGAGAGGGGCTAAAAAAGGTGTGGAACATAGAAAAAAATAATTCTTTTCGTCTGGAAATGAAACTTTTTTTCCCGCAACCTAAAGCCACACACGCTTGCCCGCAAAAAAAATAAAAAAAATAAAGCCACACACGCTTTCATATATGTCCTGCATGCATACTGGTCCAGACTCCAGAGCGTGACCCATTTCGCCTTCTTCGACACATTAATTGACTGATTTGATGCCTGAATATGCTGTTGCCTTTCAAAAAGAGAGAATGGATAGGTATATAGGATCAAGCAAAACCAGCAGGAACAAAATGCAAAATGAATGGGTTTTTATGTCATTGTAAATAGGGAGCCATATAATTGAGTAGCATTTTTATCCGCAACATGGACACTTCAAAGGAAGGAATCCTCTTTCGACCTTTTGTGCCTACAACTCTACAAGTGATTGCACCAGTGTATCCGAATATCGTACTCAAAGCAGTGCAACTGTGACACAATCAACTTTGGGTTGATGGTCTGTCACTATTGCTCCATATTGCTAATGTGACCACTGTTCTTCGGTCGCTGCTAACTTCTTCCATCAGCTTCTCTCTTGCTCTGTATACCACAGTGCACAGTAGGTGAGAGGGTAAAGACTTCACGGCACAAGTGAGCCAAGTGCTCAATCTTTGAAGGGCCTACATGCATGTTTCTACTAATTAATACATATATAGCTAGATTGAATACATGTGGTGCATTCGGTCTGGTTAGTTGCTGATCATTGCACTGGGGGGAAGTGTTTCCATTCCTTGGCCCTCCCAGACGTCAGAGACTGACCAGAGTGGAACTTGAAATGCGTAGCATGCACTTTCTGTTGAAACTCCATCGGAGCCTGCTCCAATACGGAGATGGAGCACTTTGTTGGGATGATTATGCCACCCTTTCTGCTAATCTATTTTCGTTTAGGACCGCCTATATACTTCAACTCCTGTTGGAGCTGGTAGCTGCATCTATGAGTACCGTTATTTTTAGTAGCTTGCATTGATGATGTAATTTAGGTTGAGTCATGCACGACCACATGTAATTCAAGGAAAAGGCTATTTGCTCGTCGATCGTGGTTGGTTAGAATTGGATGCAGGAAGGATGTTGATGTTTGCTCGCTCGCTTGTTCTCTTCTTGTGCTTTCACATCGCCCCTTCTTGCTATATAGCGACGTGTCTGACAGATAACCGTGTGGCCACAACAATGAACACGTCGGCGAAGAAAAAATGTCGCAAATTAATGTTTGTAGGCAGTTTGGTTACAGTAAAGCTACAAATTACATGAAGGGACATCCATTTTGATTATCCATCATAACAACAATATACATAGAGGGCTTGAATTAATTTTTCAAGAAATCAAAGTAAGGCAGGTGGAATCCTTCGTTAATCTGCAGGTGCAGTCGACGTACTAGCTAGGGATCATCGTCACTTGGTGGATCAGGTAGGTAGGGTAGTAGCAAGAGAAGCTTGCATGCACCATCGATGCTCGCCAAGATTATTAATTACGAGGAGGTGCCGAACTGGATCTGGACGCCGATGGCGACGAGGAAGACGGCGTCGAGGGCGAAGAAGATGATGGTGTGGACGAGGATGGAGGCGACGCTGGTCTGGAAGTTGCCGAAGGCGACGAGGCGCGACTTGGCTGGCATCTGGAACAGCAGCCCGGGGGAGAGCAGGATGAAGAGCACGAACGAGATGAACACCGGCGCCCAGTCCTGCATCTTCTTCTTCTTCTTCTTCTTCTTCTTCGCTGCTGCCTCTACTAGAGTCTAGGTAGCATGAAGCGATATGATACCAAGGTGATGCATTATGCTTCTATGGCGGCCGGGCTTTTTAGATATACAACAACTTTCTTTTTTGTGATGACTGCGACGTGCCTGCCTTTCCCGTATGGAATGCAAATGAACATTCTGCACCTATCCGTATCTTCTCCTCCGTTGGATGAAGAAACCGACGGTTGACATCACCCTGCATTGTCATGCGGTGGTTGTAAAGGAGGAACGCATATCACTTTTGAAAAGAAAAAAGCCACTCCAAAATCCACGATGCGGTACTTCACGACAATTCACATCACAAACAACGCACTCAACTTGCAACAATTTTGTTTCTAACTCGACCAGCAACAGAAACTAGAAACCAAAACTTTATTGAACTATATAGGATTATTACTGGACACACATGCTGATGATGAAGGGTAGTGGTATGATGAAGGGTATCAAACTCATTTAATCTTATCTGTCCGCTTACCGTCGTGCCACCTCTACCAAAATCTTACGTCGTCAACCCCTTCTCCCTACGACCTCGTCTTTGCCCCAAATATTTCACGCCAGTACTTAGTATTTTATTTTCTTAAAATACCCAATATTATTGATACTAATTCAACAAGTATGGTGCACCGCAAACCTTCTCTAATAATTAATACTTTTCCATTTTTAAATATATGGTACATTGACTTTTTCATTAATCTTTAACCATCAATATATATTTAAGTAATTAGTTTTCTAATATCATATAAATATTATTAGATCTATAGATTAACTAATATATTTAGTGATTTACACAGATATTTATAGATAAGACGAGTGATCAAAATAACAAAAAAAATTAATGGTGTCATATATTTAAAATCGGAGGGAGCATTCAGATTGGAGTTAATTAGTTGTTCATGCATGGTGACTAGGAGCCGCCGCCGACCATGGCAGCTGGTAGAGGCCACAACATCACCAGCAGGTTCTGCGACATCTGCTGGGAATACCACAGATACGCCCGCCGTATCATGTAGTCGTAGGGGCTGCACTGGTGCCTCCGGCACTCACCGCACGAACCAGGCTGCTCCTCCCAGCCGATGATCCACATTGACTGAGATTGTTTCTGTAGGTTGCTCTGCTCTGCACAATCGAGGGCATTACTGGCGTGCAACATGTACAGCAAGAGATAAAAAATTCTATGTCATGGAGGGGCTTCACTTTGTCTAAGAGGTAAGGCAAGCATCCAGCCATTTTGATTCACAAGAAAGCGCCATAAATTGTGCAGGGTACTTCAACTTTCACAAACGAAAAACAACCCCTAAAGGGTAGGGAAACTTCACAGCATCATAATAAGGGTAGGGAAACAAGAACATTTATTCCAGACGAGCAACAGCAAAAATGCCTCAAATTGCAATCTTAGCTTTGGCTCAGAATAATCTCTATAGCTAGTGGGAAGTTCACTCATAATACTCCCCCGGTGGGGAAACGTTGACGTCCGTCTGAGCTAAGATTGTATACGTAGAACACTTAGACCACGGGAAGCTCCCCACATTCACTGATGACTACTTTCTTCTTTGGACGGTCCCCTCTGTCAGTCTCCTGTGACTCGATCATCCTTACGATGTCCATGCCTTCCAAAACCTGGCCAAATACGACATGTCTCCCATCCAACCACGGTGTCTGCATCCAAGGTAGCAGTCATACCGGTCCTGGGTTAGCTTTGCCAGTAGTATATGAGCGAATGTAGTTGAAATCCAAATACCAAATCATTAATAAAGTAGCAGTGGCCGCAAAAACTACAATAGTTTCTATGGTAGTTACAGAAAGCACAAAATTACCTGGACAGTGCAAATGAAAAACTGGCTACCATTGGTGTTCGGTCCAGCATTAGCCATGCTAACCACTCCAGGTCCGGCATGAACCACTAAAACATGAAGTTGACATGCCATCAGTTTTAGATGGGACACAAAACACAAAAATAGCATAGTTAAGACTAGTTCAGATGCAGAACATACACTTGAAGTTCTCGTCTTTGAAGGTGCGGCCGTATATGCTTTTCCCTCCTGTACCCTGCAAATATCACTTTTATTCAATCACATGCACCGATTGAAAGTTGCAACAACCAATTTAGGTCGTCTCAATGCTCAAACTCATAAACATAAAAACATATCAGTTGAGTAGTGTTCTCGAAACAAATCTGTAACGGAAACCCTACCTATACCACACGATTGCAGGCTAGCGTGCAGAACAGGGAGCTAGTTAGATCTTATAATCACTATTAAGTAGATCAGCCAAAGACTATTGCAACCTTAAAACCTTACTCTATACTGGTGGGCATATAGCTTATCTGTTTGGTTAATTAAATAGCAAAGTGTGGACAGCAGATAGCTTTATCATGAGCGAAATCTCAACACTGAAACAACTGTGTACATCAATATGTAAAAGGAGGCACTCGGCAACTATACACAAACGGCGAAATGATGCAAATGCTATGACAAGACCTCAGAGGCATTGATTTGCAAAGGTCGCTATATGCTGCAAAGCTAGTAATGTTAGCTAACAAATTGTGTGGGAAAACTCTTTCTATTCATAACGTAAATGTGTAAAATAAAGTACTCTGAATTGGCATAAATCAAATTCAACAACCCCCAAAATGACAATACCTAGCACAATAAATCATCAAGAACAACGAGTGCACTTGTAAAAACAAATGCACAAATTCATTCAGTCTTGTGAAAAATGCATCGGCACACTAGCATGTGATTCGTTATTTGAGCACTATTACTTTAACCTGTAAGATGGCATGAATATGCAAATACAACACACTGGATTGACGTGGAATTAGGTAAACACGTACATTGCCCTTGTCGAAGTCTCCTCCCTGAATCATGAAGTCCTTAATGACACGGTGGAAGCTGGATCCCTTGTACCCGAATCCTTTCTCTCCTGCAAAAAGGAAATCCTGTCATGCACCTCACTGGGCAAGGCAAGCCTGAAAAAAGCTTCCAGGAAGGCCCCGTACCAGTGCAAAGAGCACGGAAGTTCTCTGCTGTCTGGGGAACATCATCCCCATACAAGCCGATGACGATTCTCCCAACATTTTTCCCCACAGGATTACCGATGCTTATGTCAAAGTACACCTTGTTTGTGACTTTAGACTGAACTTCTGCTTCCTGCAAAGCACATAAAAACAGCCTCAATGCCATCTTGTAGCCTACGAATTGATTTTTTTTTAAAAAAAAGATAAAGATAACACAGAATTGCATACAAGGTGTGACACACAGTTTTCCGCGACATGCAACAGCACATGGGATGTGCTTGCGCTAATGATGATTAATGTAGTTAAATTATGTCCCAAATATGGTAGTAGTATCATAAAGCTATTACAAGTGCCCAATGGCCTCGTGCTGTCTGAGAGCATGCAATCAATTTTATCTGAAAGAAGGAGAAATATAAGTCATCCATGATTATTAGCATCAAATAGCAGTTCAGAAACATCTGAAGCAGATAGACGTCCGCATGTTCCTACATGGCCAGGACCAAGTCTTTAAAACGATAATCTCCCTCCCTATCATCAAAGTCAAGACAAGTTGCAAACTTTACACCTCTCCGACAGGCTACAAGCACCCACCCAGCAATATCAATTAGATGTATATATAGTAGAAGAAAAAAAGGGGGGGATCCGCAGGTGGCACGAAGACGGCACCTTGGGCTCGGCGCTGGCGGAGGTGACGAAGCGCGCCCGGCTGTGGGAGGGCGACGACTCGAGGCCCCCGGAGAAGGAGAGCGCCTGGGAGGGAAGGCGGGCCCCGCGGAAGGAGATGAGCGGCGACGGGGCCTTGGAGGCGAGGAGGGCCCGCTGTCCCGCCGGGCGCGCGATGGCCTGCACAAGAAAGAGGGCACTTGAGGGGACTGAAAGCTTGGGAGGCGGATGGAGGTCAGAGGAGGAGGGGAGCTTACGAGGGTCGCGAAGGAGGTGGCAGCCGCCATTGATGGGGGAAGAAGATGTGCCCGCTGGAGGAGGAGACTGCGCTGGGGTCGGAGTGGATAACAAACAGATATACTATTTCCTTTGCCAAAATGCTCTTTACATGTATGCCCTCAGATATTTCAGGTCATTTAACTTACATGTCCTGGCGAGTTTGGAGGAATCTTGCCGCTAATGGCAAATCGTGTCACTACTTTTTGCAATCCGGAACCTTGAGAGTTGAGAAAGTATCTTTACGAATTCTCTTTCTTACGGCAACCTAAATGTTGATGCATAACTCTATGCTACTTTTTTCCCCCGGAATGCCAACCATGTCTTTAACCACAATGTTGATGCATATTCTCTTTCTGTTGAAATAATATATTTTATCACGTTATATGCCATTAGTGCTACTTCGCTAGAGAACTACAGTTAAAACGG
This sequence comes from Eragrostis tef, assembly GCA_000970635.1. NCBI lineage: Eukaryota > Viridiplantae > Streptophyta > Magnoliopsida > Poales > Poaceae > Eragrostis > Eragrostis tef. The sequence continues at coordinate 50,830 of LAPY01000774.1, forward strand.
ATTTGATACACCATGACTTGCGCATTCTAAATATCCTAGCCATTTAATTAGTATTTGATGGACATGATGAGCTGATGTCCTCCTCCTCTATCTATGGCTCGAGCTCCCCCTGCCGCTTCCTTACCGTAGCGGGGTAGGGTCTCTTTGGAGCTTTGGGTTCTGTCATTTCTGCATCGATGATGTAATTTAGGTTTGAGGTATGAACCACCGCATGTAATCTAAGGAATGGATGTCATATGCTATCTGCTCAACGATCGTGGTTGGAGGTGGATGAACCAAGGATGTTGGTGTTACTAGTTTGCTTGCTTGTTCATAATGTTTTGTTTTGTTCTCTTCTTGCACTTTCACATCAGCCCCTCATGCTATATAGCGATATGTCTGGCATGTAGTCGTGTTGGATCTATGTCTAAAAAAAAAAGGTTGCAAATATTTATGGGTAGTTTGGTTACAGTAAAGCTACAAATTACAATAAAAAAGAACATTGATTTTGATTATCCATAGCAACAACATGCATATAGAAGTCGATTTTTTTCCTAAGAAATCGAAGCAAAGGCAGATGGAAGCCTTCTTTAATTAGCTATTTAGTGCTTGCTGGCAGGTGCTCATATGGATCATGCACGTATAGAGCAGAGCAATATACAAGTGTGGTGAAAGCACTTGGAGGCTATTACGCACGCTCGAGCTCGCCCCAGTTACGCACTTATTCAAATTTTCTCAATGAGATTTTGAATTTTCGTCCTGATTTGTTTTAAACTGTGCCAGAATTTCATCCAAGTCAGCAACAGCATCGATCCCATCTGACCAAGAAGTCCAAACTCCATGGCGCCGCGATCCCTCCTCCCCATCCTCCTCGCCGTCAGCCGCAGGAGGCGCGCCGTTCGTCGTCGCGCATAAGAAGGTCTCGCTGTCCCGCCCCGGCCCCGGCGTCGAGCGCCTCGCCGTCACCCTCGACATCTACAACCAGGGTTCTACGTGAGTTCATCTCTCTCCCTGCATCCTTCATCTGCATCGTCAGATCTCTCTCCTACGCGCCAGGAAGACGCAAGCAAGGGCACCCCATGTTAGTATCTGACGATGTGCTGAATCTTTCGCTGAATGAACCTTTGATTCTTATGCATCGTTGTATAAAATGGGGAAGTCGTTGACAGCTTTTAGTCCATGCTCGCTTCTCCCATAGTCTTGCTAATTGCTATTGCTCACAACACAGATATGAAGGGGACGATATATGAGACTTTGACACCCGTATTTTATTTGCATTGCCTGTCGGGCTTTGTTTGATTGTGCGGTTGAGTGGAACACATGATGAAGTGCCATATTAACCATCACTCTGTTATATTGAGTTATCATGCTTACATCTGAAGTTATATCTGAATGAAAACAATGTAACTGAATTGTCCTTCAAGTTTTTTTTTTTGAAAGGTCCTTCAAGAAATTAAACGTGCAGTAGATCCTATATAACATTTCAACATTCGAGTCTTTCTTCAATGCTTGCATGATGTTCCCTATCTTATCAGCTCTTACGAGGCATCGCTGCTAAAGTTACCATCCTAGATCCTAAATTATCTGTCTTCAAATATTCTCACGACCAACTTTTACAATCTGACTCTGTGATTATTGCAACAGTTTGTGTAAAAAGTAGACCTTCTTCATTGGCTGTAGCTGTGTAGCATACTACCATCTGCCTGTATTTTGATTTAGTCTACTGTTTTTCTTACCATTCTGGCATCTGGAACCAACACTGCATTGATTAACGCCTGAGCTATTGATCTCAATCACCATTTGACTTTTGCATCTTTCTCTCTCTTCTGTTGTTTTTGAAAAAGCTAAGCAAATGATCCCTGGTATTTTCAATTGATATCACACTGATTTATTTCAGGACTGCCTATGATACTAGCCTGAATGACGACTCTTGGCCACGGGAAGCATTTGAACTTGTCTCTGGAAGCACATCAAAGATAGTCAAAAAGCTTGACCCGTGAGTAATTCTAATGGATTGTATTGCCAATTAGTAATGACTCTTCTTTTCCTTGACAGACAACTTATCTTTTGCTCTTCCAGTGGCTCTACCGCGTCCCGCAACTTTGTTTTGGAGACAAAAGTACAGGGCCAGTTTCAGGGTTCTCCTGCTGTTATTAAATACCGTGTTCCAACAAAGGCCGCACTTCAGGTTGTTTTTCTTTACCTAGTTATTTAGCTGTAATATATCTGTTGATGCTTGAGCGTAGATAAATGTTAAAAAAATTGATTGATGTAGATCAACTATTAGTTTAAATTTGCTTTCTGAACTTATGCCAACATGCCATTAGAAACAATATACATGAGTGATGATTGGTAGTAAGCATTATTGGGGTGATTTATATTGTGTTTTGGTACTTTTCTATTCCTTGAGTTTTACTATACTAGCTAGTTATTGTTTTCTGAAGGAGGCCTATTCGAGACCCATCCTTCCACTTGACATCCTTGCTGAGAGACCCTCACAGCGGAAGTTTCAATTGGTTAGTTACACGCATCGCATTCAGTTTGTTTTACGTGAAAACGTTTCCTGATTCTGATTTTTGATTGTTTTTGTCTTTTGTGCTGGCACTCAAATTTCTGGGCTGGTCATTTGCATTTGGACCTCTCAGGCTCAGGTAACAATATCATTATTGTTACTTGTTTGTTTGTATCAACTTACAATTGCAGCGAAGTAGGAAAGCAGAAATAATATTTTCCGCAGCATTAACTCAAAATTTGTTTGTTTGCAGTGACTTGTTGGGAAGTATGGCCCGTTGGCGTCTGTTGTCTCCTTTGTTGGTCTGTTGGGTACCTGGTTGCCCGCCCATCGAAATCCCATGGCGCTAAAGGAAGCAAGAAGAAGCGCTGAATAAATCTGTTGGTCTACCACCTGTTTCGTACTAGCTGGTTCACACAAGAGATACTGCCTTTAAAGCTTTGAGTTGCTCCATTGTACTGTAAGGAGGTAACAAGGACTTTGGTGTCACTAGTTTTGGCCCTGTGTATTTGAGCACCTCAGGTGAAACCTGAGCTTACTGTCTTTTAACAATAACAAGAAAAATAGATCATAACACTTTGAAGAATTGAGTTCCAGACTGCTCTGAGTTTGTTTTTCGAGTTTCCTTTCAGCAACGAACTTTTACACATGTTGTAAGTGTCGAATACTCTCTCTTTTAGGGTACCATCAATTGCTGATATGTTATTGCATTGAGCCTTTCACCTCCTCAGCTCTAGGCTCCCCTGTCAGGAGTGGCCTTCACCTTGAGGCGACATGGTGTGAGGAAGAGCGTCCAAGACACCAGCTCACCGATGGCAATGGTGGTGATCCAGAGAGAGCAAAATGTTTATCAATCAAAGTCGAAGGGAAGACTTTTCATTTGCTGTGATTGGCTTTCCTGACCAGAATATTACTGACTGGGAAAGCTCAATACAACTGCAGAGACTTCATTATTTCACAATGTCAGGACCATCACGAAAACAGGATGTTCTGTCCCAATCAATTCAATTTACACCGTCCACAGGCAACAACAAACCGTAGGAAAAATTACATTGATTTCTTCATGCACAAAATATATTCTTCTTTTTACAAGATCTGACATTGTATTTAACTGCGAATCGACGCTTGTGGCACTGTGGGCAGTCCTAGTTCATCCACCTGCAATGAACAATAAAGAAATCATTAGTGCTTGCATACCGATCATTATTTCAGGGGTGCTCAAGAGGATTAAGTGTTGCCAAGGCACTGGACCGGATCCAGTTAAGGTTTTTTGTTGACCACACATAACTGCACAGAGTTACCAAGTTCCTCTTTGGTTATCTGATCTTTTTATGTTCTCCCTCTATATGCTCATCGCATTGCTCTTCTCAATTGTTCATTAGGAATAATGGCATGCACAATGTAAACTACATGTATTCACCACATGCAAAATTTTCTTCACTGCTCGAGACATACGTTGATAACAATCTCGAGTTTCTAGCTTAATCAGTTAGTGCAAACAAAAAGGCAACGGAAACTGAGTTAAGTACTATGAGGAACATGGAAAGGCGACACAAAAGCAAAGAACATTCTCGGAATTACCTGCTGCCGGTTTGGTTGAGCTGCATGGCCAGTTGGTGCAGCAGGCAAGTTAAGTTCGGAATCTTGCTCTGGCTCCTTGTCTGGCTGAAGGTAAGATGGTACTGATTCTGATTCAAAGTCCATGTCAGCTTCCAAAGCATCAAGTTCTGCATTCATCAAAAGGCAGAATGAGGACACCAAACAGAAGTGTGCTTCCAGTAGAGCATGTAGTTCGTGAAAACATGTGACGTCGCAAATTGTCTAGGAACAATCAGACTGAAAATATGGGTCATACCCCCCATAAGTTCTTCCTCATCAATGTCATCAGGGACATTGTAGCTTCTTCCAAGAGTCTCTTGTATTTCATTGCTCACATCCATAAGGTCCATCATCTCATCTTGCATGCTCTACAGGTTACAGAAGCAGTTTGCAAATCAGATGCAATGGAGGAAACAAAAGTACTGTGAAGTAAAATAAGCAATGACCAACCCCC
>LAPY01000774.1:56940-74449 GCA_000970635.1 Eragrostis tef
CCCCCCCCACCACCACCACCACACACACAAAAATGCAAGATGGGGATACTGGAAACAAGAGGAATCTGGGTAAAACAAGAACGCCACATACATCGATATCTTCAAGCTTGACAGTTTTCATCATTCCTTTTAGCTCTTTGTTGGCAGCCTTCATTGCAGTCATCTGTCAACGAAAAAGCAATATAAGGTAAGTTTCGGGATCAGGAGGGCAGCAGGAATCAAATCTTGGTAGGGAACTGTGGGACTATACAGTTTGCTGAGCATCTTTGAGTCCCTCAGCTGCAAAAGAAACTTGGTCAAGGTTATAGGTTTGGTTGTACAGCATGTCTCGCTGTCCTTCGTACCTGCAAGGGAAACATTTGGAGGATTAAGATACTACCTTTTCCTGAAGTGTTCCTTCCATTTTCATTTTGTTGGGATTAGGGCAGCTTAGTTAGTAAAAAATTGCATCAACTGAATTGCCGTAACGTCAAGGTAGTAATATAGAGTAATAGAATAACACGGGGGTAATTGTTGATATGTAAACATTAAAACAGTTTCATAAAAAAAGTATAAATTTTGCAAGGATTAGTAATGGTAATGTTAATGGCAAGAAGCTGTATTAATCAGTAGGTTGGCGGTAGAATTAATGTTTCTTCTATGGGTGATTTCCTTGATAAGATTGCATATCTGTAAATAGGGCACTAAAATTGTGCAAATAGTGGCAAAATATGGCTTGTGTGTTTATTGAATGCAGTGGCAAACATATTGCGGATACAGTTTTTATAGAAGGCAGTGTGGTGAAATTAAACGCAGAGAGATGGGATCCTGATCTTTGGTGGCTAAAAGATTGCATGGAAACAGCATTGTTCTAGGTCCAACAAGCTGAACTAGTCTGGTCGAGGAGAACAAAGGAGGTTGTAGTTGACGGCAAAGAGCAATAAATAAAATAGAGGCTTACATCCTCCGCTGCTTGAGGACCCTCATGGCCCTGGCCTTGACGGCCTCCTGCGCGGGGCCGGGACGCGTCTTCTTGATCTGGTCCTTGTAGCGGGCGAGCTCGGCGTCGAGCTTCTTGATCTTCTCATCGACGGTGTCGCCCCGCTTGCTGATCTGTACCAATGAAGGGAGGCGATTTGTTAGGAGGAATTGGGAGGCACGCAGCGCAGGAAGAACCGTAAGAAAAGAAGGAATGTTCACTCGGTCGGTTGCGTCCTGGATGCTGGGCGGCGGATCCTTGTTCTTCTTGGCGCCGAAGATCTTCTTCATCGGATCGGGCGACTCGACTCGAGTGGAATCGAATTGAGAAGGAGCAAGAGGATCGGTGCAGCGGAGAAGAAGACTTGGTTAACTCGGGAAAAAAAATTGGGATTTTTATTTGTTCGGTCGACGCGGAGACAAAGAAATCGGTGGATTTTCCGGGAAAGGACGCTCGGCTCGCTGCAGCCGAAGCTTCTTCTCTTTGTCTTTGTTTTTTTTTTTTTGGGAGAAACATCTTCTTCTTCTCTTTGCTGCGAACCAAACCAATCCGCGTTGTTTTGGGCTACGGCTTCTTGCAGTTTCTGCCTTCCCTCTCACTGGGCTCTGTTTCTGCCTGATGGGCCAATGATTCTATCCAGTTGCAGTTTCGGCCCAATTTTGTCGCGCCTTCCTTTTGCTTTTTTCCTCCCATGGCTGGAGCACTGGAGCCGACGACAAATGCTATTACTCGAGTAGGAGTAGTAATTTTTATTTTTGCGGATCACTAGTCGAATATTTGGACGAAGATACCAACCTTGTTCATTTCAGAAGAAAAACGAAAAAATTACATGCTACTAGACCTTTTCATTGAAGTTCAGCTAGATTATTCAAGTTTCTAGAATAGAGTTATAAAACTCTGGGAGTATTTTTGACCTGTGACCTTGTGTTTGTGTGTGTGTCAGCGAAGGCAGTGCTTGCAGTCTGCAGAGTGTACAGTACTGAGTATGTAGTACGAGTGTACAGTAAACTCTTTTCTTTTCTTTTTTCCCAAGTCACTTTTCTTTTGCCCCCTCTTGCAAGTTACTGCCGGGCAATTTTGGTCAAATGGAGGCCCGAAAAAAATACTGTATGTTGGGTATATATCTTTATTTAAAACCCTAATAACATCACACATTAACAAAGCGCGTGAATTATTGTCTCCCTTTTAACAACTGCCTCTTGTCGGTTTTTTTTTTCCGACAGAACTGTCTCTTGTCGTTGGTCTGCCCATAATCACATTATGGATGGAGATGATAGCAACAGTTTTTATAATTACAAAAGAGTGCTCCTATCAGTAGGCTACTGCTGTCTTCTTATTCTGTTCTGGGGGAAATAATAAATACTAAACAGGGAAAATTACAAACATGATGCCTGAGCACATGCCAGCACTCTAATGGTGAGTGAGCATTCTTTTTTCCCGTCTATAGTCTTTTTGTTTTTTAGTATATCCGTCATTGCTTTCGATCCCCTAGTCAACATTCTATTTCCAGTCAAACAACAGAGCAAGAAAAAACCAATATTCCAGACAGCGGCCACCACTCAGCACTGTAAAAATTTAGCGGGAATCTAAACAAGGATTAACCTGAAGCCGGCTTTCAATCAACAAGGATTAAGATAACATACTTGGATTACGATTGGAGCCTTTCTTTCCACTTCTCTTAGGAGCATCTATTTTCTCTTACCAGCGCCGGTAGGTTCTGGTGACATATAGGACTTTACTAATTACTCCTGCAGCATTTCGATGGTTTTGTCCTGCTACAAGTCGCAAAACCAAAGGAAAAGCAAGTGTCTACTAGTTTGCAATCGTGCAAACCAATGATGTGGAGATCTCGTGATCGATAGATTCTTCCGTGTGTAACAATCAATTAACAAGAGGATAGTATGTTTATAACATAAAAGATATCTTGGACTCTTAATCTATGGCACCCACCTTGTTGATCTCAGTCGTACTTTTATGTAACTTGACATCCTCTTGGACAGTGACAGAACAATATTGTTGAGTCGACAGCAACAAGAAATGATCCGAGAAAACATCAGCAAAAGCAAAATGGAGACAACTAAACAAGATGGAAGTAACTAAAGAAGTAAACGACTTTTCGTAATGGAATCCTTTGACGAGGTTTCAAGCATTTATTTACTCCCTCCGAACAAAAGAAGGATAACCAATTTACTAGTATGTGCACAAGTGCTCGTAACTGCACGGCGCAGAACATGATCATCCTACGGACTGTACTTGATCAACGGAGTAGTATCATTTTTCTTTCGAACATGATCATCCTACGGACTGTACTTGATCAACGGAGTAGTATCATTTTTCTTTCGAACATGATCATCCTACGGACTGTACTTGATCAACGGAGTAGTATCATTTTTCTTTCGAACATGATCATCCTACGGACTGTACTTGATCAACGGAGTAGTATCATTTTTCTTTCGAACATGATCATCCTACGGACTGTACTTGATCAACGGAGTAGTATCATTTTTCTTTCGAACATGATCATCCTACGGACTGTACTTGATCAACGGAGTAGTATCATTTTTCTTTCGAACATGATCATCCTACGGACTGTACTTGATCAACGGAGTAGTATCATTTTTCAGCAGGTGTCTGCGCTCCTCGTGTTCCTCGCGCGTAGGAAAGACGAGAACAGAGCACCCAATTTATTTTTTTTATTCACATCGAAAGGGGTTGCCGGGTTGGGTTGGGGGGGGGGGGGGGGAGGATCATTCCCTCCTCCCTTCCTTCCATTCCCGTCTTCTCTCTCTCCTTTGATTTCTTCGAGCTGAGTTCTCTCTCTCTCTCCTCCATCATTATTGTTCCCCACCCAACTCCCATTCTCTCCCCTCCTCCAAGCTCGTTCACACGAGAACAGAAACGGGAAAGAAGGCCAACGGAAAGAAACTTGGAATCCGGCCGGCCACGCCAGGGAGGGGAGCCACCTCGCCGCCGGCGACAGGGAGTCTATCTATTCTACTAGGGGAGTAGTAGTATTCTAGTGTTAGGAAGGAGAAGGACACGTGGCATCTCCATCTCGCCGGCAAGGAACAGGGGAGGAAAGAGAGTGGGGTTTGCAATGCATGCGTGTGGAAGAAAGCAACTGATTCCATTTGTTTGCGTCGCGTGCGGCGGGGGGGGGGGTTTTGCTTTGTGCCGCCGAGCCGTGGCTTGGCTTGCTTGCAGTGCGGGAGAAGAAGAAGTGATTTGGTTTGTTTTGTTTTGGTTGCGGAGCGGAGAGGGTTTTGTCGTGGATGGAATCGCGTAGGCGTGCTGCTCAGCCATTCTTCTTCTTCTTCTCCTCCCCTAGTAGGAAGAGGAGGAGGAGTGGAGAAGGTTTTGCCGCCTGCCTTACGCCACCCGGTGAAGCAACCCAACCCTTTTTCTTTCGATTTATCCCAACTGCTCTGCCATGCGATTCTGCCCGTGTCTGTAGCAGCAGCAATATAAGCAAGCAGCGGCTCATTAGGCATTAATCAGGGGCAACACACACAGATCGATCGACGCCGCCTCCTTCTTGGTCAGTTGGTCTTCCAATCCTCCCCCTCTGTGTCTCTCCCCTGCTTCTGCTTGGTCCACAGATCGATGGGATGGATTCATTCCATGGACTACAGAATAAATTCTGCTTCTTTTTACAGTCCCGCAATGGCCTTTTCTCCTTCAATTCAGGAAACACGAAAAAACTAAACTGTTTATTTCCCCACTACATGTGCCCGTTATAGAAAGGGACCAACTTTTTGGAACCATCTGCTCTTCAGCCTTTTGCTCCATTTCCTCATTTTTGCCAAAAAGGAAGAGGACCCCATTTGCCCTTTAGCGCAAATACAACATGCTAGTGCTATCTCTCTCTCGTTTACACAAGCCGCTTATGTTTTTTTTTCTTTTGAAATCAAAGCTGTTTATGTGACATGCCGTTCCCCAAATATTCTAATGTTGCAAGCCAAACATTTCGCGCAAACCCTCTAAATTGGGCAACTGATCAATCCATCTTTTTCTTCTCGTTCCTTGATGTTCTTTACCAGGCAGTTAATGACCTCCAGGGGTTGAGGTGAAGAACCTACACAGGCAAGAGAGTGAAAGGTTTCTGCACATATGGTGATAGCTTCTGGAGTCATAGACAGGCGGCCGTTTGGTCCGCTGTTAGAGTCATCATCTTCGTTCTTCACTGAGGATCTCGTCCCTACTGAGGTGAACAGTTACCCTTCATTTTCCGTTCTTCGATTGGGCGAAAATTGGTAGCAGTGCATGATTTCCTTTCCTTCTTTTGTGCAGAGGCAAGTTGGGTTTTGGAAATCAGAGTCAAACGTCGACCACAAAGGTGCGGGTCATGCTTGATTTGAAAATTTGATATTACTATTTCATGATTCTTGCTTCTCGCATGATAGATATTGCCAGTTATACCTTCTATTTCAAATTCCTCATTCATCCTTACAAAATGTATGAGTTTTTATTTTATGCTCCCTGTTGGTAGTTAGTGGAATTATTGCAGCTTCAATAACATCTCCGGAAAGGATACATACCTAACTTGCCTTGGCCAACTCATGCTTCAGAGAACAACTCATAACATTGTTCTTCATGTTTTTCTGGTTGCTTGTTATCCTGATCCATTCTCTCCTGCACTTTGCTGCCAGTTTTATCAACTTGCTAGAACCAGAAAGTTGTGTTGCCGCATCAATTTAGTGTGGACTGTTTCTTGCTAGGAACTTCCTGTCTTCACTAAAATGCCACCTAGGTTCCCTAATTGAATAGTATTCGATTTTTGGTAAACATTTTGGACGTCTGGTACACAGGGTTATCATGGGCGCAACTGGGCAGGAAATAGGCACGAACTTTGCATACGCTGGCATGTTTATAGATTTTCTGCTGAAGACAGTTAGGTAGGAATTAGTTGGAAGGTTAAGTGAGCACAGTTAGCAATTAAATGCCACGAATCAACATGTCATCCTACTCATGGGTTGAGGTTTGAAACATGATGATAGATTGAACTGTCCTTGAGGAACTGAGTGCACTCATTGATGTCCATTAATGTCAGGGAGCAAGTCAGCTTTCGCTTCTCCACTTGAAAAGATCCATCCCATGGGAGTGAATCCTGTAGGAGGTCTGGAGCATCCAGGAGGTCAAGCCTTCAAGGGCCAATTGGACATGCTTAACTTCAGAAATTTGGTGGGGCAAGAGGATAATACTTCAAGCTTACCGTCGATATCTTGGGGTGATGTCCTCAGTAGCTCCAGATCCAGGCTTGGCATTTCTACAGCGTTTGTGGAACCAAATGGTGCCAATCAACGTGTGTATGATTATGGAAATGGCTCTTCACGCAGCTCCTTGTCTGAAGTGTTCAGTAGCAAATGTGAGTTACCTCCCTCCCTTTTCAAGTAACTAAAGCACATATTATTCATTTTGATCAGTTCCATGATTTATCTTGATGATGTTTTGTTGTCCCTTCCTTGGATGTGCAGTGAAATTGGTAGCAAGTGGTGTTCCTGGTCAGTCTGTTGATGCAGAAAACTTTGGCTGCAATGGAGATGAACCTCTAGGGTCCATGAAGGAAATTGAAGCTCAAACTATTGGAGACCTCCTTCCTGATGATGATGATCTGATATCAGGAATCATGGATGGCTTCGAAAACACAGGCTTGACTAACCATGATGATGCTGATGAAGATATATTCTGCACTGGAGGAGGTATGGAGCTAGAGGATGATTCCAAAAATGGTGACAAATATCAAGAAGTATCTTTCAAAAGTAAACTTTCTGGGGAGCGCTCTATCAACAACCACCCGTCCAGATATCTTATTGTAAAGAATATTAATACTAGCATTGAGGATTCTGAGCTACGACTTCTATTTCAGGTTTTAATCCCCTTTCAGTTCTCCCTGGATATTTTCATTTGACTTCAATACAGACTCTTGTATGTAATATATCTTTCTTGGACCTTCAGCAATACGGTGACATACAGACACTGCATACCTCCTGCAAGAACCATGGATTTGTTACAGTGTCTTACTATGACATTCGAGCAGCCCAGAATGCGATGAGAGCGCTCCATAACAAACCTCTGCAGAAGATGAACCTTGATGTGCACTTTTCCATTCCAGAGGTATACACATTATTAGACTTTTTTGAAGGGGGGATGTTTTGATAACCCGCCTTTTATTCAGTCTATGAAACCAATTTGTCAGTATGCAAATGTTTTCTGGCTTAATAAGGAAAATAAATAAAATAGTTTTTTTTAATTGTACGTGCTGAAACAGAAAGATAGCATGATCAAAAGCCAATCGGCACACCTGTAACTCAGTAAAAAGTTCTGAGTACTACTGCAGACTATGTATTCTTAGGTTTGGACCACAGAACGCAAACCTCTTTTGCTATCCCTTCGTGACAATTTACATTACATGCCTATTTCACCTCTATTTTGCAAAATTCAATATGTCTAAGGCTGAAAGAAGGAATCAAAATACAATTCAGTATATCTTTAGTTATTATACCTAGACTACCTAGTTCATTGTTTCTTCCACTCACGTTGTGTTAGAGTATTTTTTTCTTCTAATGGTGGAACATAGGACGTGTCTATGCATGGCTGCATTTTTTTTTGTATCATAGCTTATGTAGTAGTTATTATTGACAAAATATCTTCACGTTCTCAGTTTCCTTCTTCAAGAACTTGGTTACACCTAGGAACTTGAATCGCCCTGGCCTATTTGTTACATAAGAGTGTACCTTATACTTCATATGTGCTTAAACTATGGATTGTTTTAAGCATATGCTTGCTAGAATATCTGATCTAGCATCATGCTAATTTTTTTTTGTTTCTGGAAGTTTTTTTTTTCACTTCACTAATGACTTGAGTGGCTTGCTGCTCATCTATATGAATGCATTGATGCTGTCACTGTGTGATAAAGGTTACAAGCCAAGATCCTAACAATGGAATACTGGCGGTATCCATCAGTGACTCTTCCATCTCTGACGATGATCTTCTTCAAGTACTTGGTGTTTATGGTGATGTCAAGGAGGTAGTATTATTTCAAAATATTGCCTTATGATATTTGACTCCAAACTAGTCTGATTTCCTTTTTCTTTTGTGGGCCATAGATCTGGAAGGCTCCTACACACTGCAATAAGAAACTTGTGGAATTCTTTGATGTCAGAGCTGCAGAAGCAGCGCTCAATGGCCTTAATAAGGGTGATGTATCATGCTTAAAAATCAAGGTTGAGCATAGCTCTTATGGAGGAGCAAGATCCTGGTAATTTGCTCTGCTAGCTTTCACAATTTATGTATAACTATGTCGTACTGGAACTGTACATTATTATTTCTCATTGCAAGGACTAATTGCCTTGTCATACCTGTACTATATATTGTTTTTTTTATTCATACATGGAACTATGCTAGGAGTTTTTAGATTGCGCTGTAAATAGTAACCGTCCAGATATCTTATTGTAAAGAATATTAATACTAGCATTGAGGATTCTGAGCTACGACTTCTATTTCAGGTTTTAATCCCCTTTCAGTTCTCCCTGGATATTTTCATTTGACTTCAATACAGACTCTTGTATGTAATATATCTTTCTTGGACCTTCAGCAATACGGTGACATACAGACACTGCATACCTCCTGCAAGAACCATGGATTTGTTACAGTGTCTTACTATGACATTCGAGCCGCCCAGAATGCAATGAGAGCGCTCCATAACAAACCTCTGAGGAAGATGAACCTTGATGTGCAGTTTTCCATTCCAGAGGTATACACATTATTAGACTTTTTTGAAGGGGGGATGTTTTGATAACCCGCCTTTTATTCAGTCTATGAAACCAATTTGTCAGTATGCAAATGTTTTCTGGCTTAATAAGGAAAATAAATAAAATAGTTTTTTTTAATTGTACGTGCTGAAACAGAAAGATAGCATGATCAAAAGCCAATCGGCACACCTGTAACTCAGTAAAAAGTTCTGAGTACTACTGCAGACTATGTATTCTTAGGTTTGGACCACAGAACGCAAACCTCTTTTGCTATCCCTTCGTGACAATTTACATTACATGCCTATTTCACCTCTATTTTGCAAAATTCAATATGTCTAAGGCTGAAAGAAGGAATCAAAATACAATTCAGTATATCTTTAGTTATTATACCTAGACTACCTAGTTCATTGTTTCTTCCACTCACGTTGTGTTAGAGTATTTTTTTCTTCTAATGGTGGAACATAGGACGTGTCTATGCATGGCTGCATTTTTTTTTGTATCATAGCTTATGTAGTAGTTATTATTGACAAAATATCTTCACGTTCTCAGTTTCCTTCTTCAAGAACTTGGTTACACCTAGGAACTTGAATCGCCCTGGCCTATTTGTTACATAAGAGTGTACCTTATACTTCATATGTGCTTAAACTATGGATTGTTTTAAGCATATGCTTGCTAGAATATCTGATCTAGCATCATGCTAATTTTTTTTTGTTTCTGGAAGTTTTTTTTTTCACTTCACTAATGACTTGAGTGGCTTGCTGCTCATCTATATGAATGCATTGATGCTGTCACTGTGTGATAAAGGTTACAAGCCAAGATCCTAACAATGGAATACTGGCGGTATCCATCAGTGACTCTTCCATCTCTGACGATGATCTTCTTCAAGTACTTGGTGTTTATGGTGATGTCAAGGAGGTAGTATTATTTCAAAATATTGCCTTATGATATTTGACTCCAAACTAGTCTGATTTCCTTTTTCTTTTGTGGGCCATAGATCTGGAAGGCTCCTACACACTGCAATAAGAAACTTGTGGAATTCTTTGATGTCAGAGCTGCAGAAGCAGCGCTCAATGGCCTTAATAAGGGTGATGTATCATGCTTAAAAATCAAGGTTGAGCATAGCTCTTATGGAGGAGCAAGATCCTGGTAATTTGCTCTGCTAGCTTTCACAATTTATGTATAACTATGTCGTACTGGAACTGTACATTATTATTTCTCATTGCAAGGACTAATTGCCTTGTCATACCTGTACTATATATTGTTTTTTTTATTCATACATGGAACTATGCTAGGAGTTTTTAGATTGCGCTGTAAATAGTAACCTTTGGGTGGTTAGACAAAAAAAGGTATGTACTACAAATGCTGAGAGATGCAAGGAAAACCATGCTACTAAACGGTTTTCAGTTTATTGGGTTTTTTTTTTTTGTGCAGCCTTTGTAGCTCTGGCATAGTTGTCTGTCTATTATTCCTTGCATCCATGGTAATTGAAAGTCAACTAGCATAAATTGTTCTAACTTTTCAAATAAGATATTGGTTCTTGACCACGTTCCTTTTAAAATTGCATAAGAAGGAAATATATTTTCAGGCTACTAGGATGTTATCATACTAAATGAATGATTGACATACAATTTCTTGATAAATAATTTCAAGTGAACTCTAAATTTTCATTCTCATGTTTTTGCTCTACTTAACAGCCTCACAGAGCAATATTCTGGAGAATGGAACCAGGATGCTATAACTCGTCAACTTAAAAACTCTTCACCTGGGACCATCGGTATATAATATAAGAGTTGCAGCCATTTTTATTAGTATCCATTCATACCTGTTATTCATATTTTTTGAGTGTGAACTTCCTTTTCACATGGCAAACAGGAAAGTTGGGCCCTAAAAGTTGGGATAACAGCACTGTTCATGATATGTATTCTCCAGTTAAACAACAATTCAATAAACCACTTCATGGCTTCTCTATGAGTGACCCGCAGAAGTTATCGTCACCTATCACAATTGAGTCTACACGGCAGCGAAATAATCAAGCCACCCTTGGTGAACCTAGTGGGTCACTTGGTCATGCAAACAGTGGACGTGGACTGCAAGCCTTTCAGCCACACTCACTGCCAGAGCGTCATGATGGTATTTGCAATATCTCTAAGTCCATGGCATTAACTGCGAGGAATGCTAGCTTTGGATTAGTGGAAGGTGGACATCATAATAATCATAATATCAGTTCCAGTGACCTCCATGGTCATTCCTGTGATCAAAATGAAGGTAGAACTTCTCCGCTTGAACCGCTAGTAATTTTATTTTTAGAAACTTCTATTACTTCTTAAGGATTTTCTTTGTTTTGTATTAATCCATCAGCACTTTCTTCCTCAGCATTTGGGTTTGCTGGAGTTGGAAGTTGCCCACTTCATGGGCATAACTACCCCTGGAGTAACTCGAATGGTTTTCTTCAAAGCCCTCCTGCGCCAGTATTGTGGTCAAATTTTCAGCATCAGATGCATATGCATGGTTACTCTGCTGTGCCACCTCACATGCTAAACAATTGTGCCCATCCTATGGACAGTCACATAGGTTCAGCTCCAAACAACGTAGGTGGCTTCACAAACATACACACCTTTCATCCAGAATCTCATGAGAATGTAAGGATTCCTGGTAGTCCTTACAGGGAGACTATGTTCTCCCCCATGAGTGTCGGATTTCCATCAGTGCAGCAGTTTTTTCACACAACCAACGGAAGGAATCCTATGGTCCGTGTTTCTACTTCTTATGATGCCACTAATGATCGGATCAGGAGCCGCAGGCATGATGGAAATGCTGTGCAGTCTGAAAACAAGAAGCAATTTGAGCTAGACATTGACCGCATAGCCAAGGGAGAAGACTTGCGCACCACATTAATGATAAAGAACATTCCTAACAAGTATGTTTGCACGTAGTGCCACTATTTTAGTGTACATTGCTCAGGTTAGTTTATCCTGTTGGCATTTTTTTTCCCTCTTGTGGACTCACACTTGATGTTATCCACAGGTACAACTGTAAGCTACTTTTGGCTGTCATTGATGAAAATCACCGAGGAACCTATGACTTCATCTACCTTCCAATTGATTTTAAGGTCAATTATGCTCCTTTTTTCAAGATTGAAACTAGCATTGAAATCCAATGCCTCTAACACTAATTTTTTGCTTTATTCAGAATAAGTGTAACGTGGGCTATGCTTTCATCAATATGACTGATCCACGGCACATAATTCCATTTTACAAGGTCTATGGCTATACTCTGTGCCTTGCTAGATAACACGTAATAGCAGGAAATACATCCATTTTACCTCAGCATTTCAGTTGATTGTCTGTTGAGATTGACGCTGATATTTTTCTGCAGACATTCAATGGCAAGAAATGGGAAAAGTTCAACAGCGAGAAAGTGGCGTCACTTGCATATGCCAGGATCCAGGGCAGGAATGCTCTCATTACACATTTTCAGAATTCTAGCCTGATGAATGAAGAGAAATGGTGTCGTCCGATCCTTTTCCATAAAGATGGTCCAAATGCAGGGGATCAGGTACGCCATTGTTATCGTTACTGTGAACCTGTAGATTACTAGTAATGCAAGCTACACTGGATCCATGAGTGAGCCTCTGCCAAACTTTCCACAATCCTTGATGCTGTGAAACGACTGACACAGGGAATCTCACACATTCTTCTCAGGAGCCTTTCCCTGTGGGGAACAACGTCCGGTCTCGATCAGGGAGAAACAGACCGCTCACTGGTTCAGACACTAGAGACGGGAGTCCATCAACCTCACCTAACTGACAAAACTCAAGCGGCAGAGCCACTCAAATTGGCTTCGAACTGAGGACAAGCCAGCGTTTGCTCACTAACTGGAGGGTGAAAAACTTGTACCCAATAAATTATTCCCAGTTTTGCATCTTCGTTTTACTTCGTAAGCCTGCTGAAGATCCACCCTAAATTGTGCTCATGAGATTCCTCGGTTTTGCCTTTATGAGCTATATATATGTCGGCAGAAACAAGTATGAAAAGAAGAGGCAGTCGGTGAAGAGCATATGAAAAGGTCGAGGGTGTTCTGTGTCATAAGCGGGTGAAATTGAATCTGTACTGTAGAATCGACCAGGATTGCTAAAAACTAATGGACCTGAATTGTTTTAGTATTCATTTTGCTATGCTAACATCAGAGCACTGTCGGGTGTGTCAACACTGCTGACCCCGATGGGACGGAATAATATTGTAGCAATGTTTTAGATGGCACTCACCTGATCCTGTGGGTTGCCCACCTTGCATGCGTTTGTGCAGTCAAACGGAGCCTTCATAATCTGTTTGCTTTTCGGCTTCAAATGGAGCCTTCATAATCTGCAGAATTGTGCAACCTCACAGGATTATTGAAATGCTTGCCTGGCAAGCACGAGATGCATGACTTTTCCCTGTCTAGAAAGAGACCAGAGACCCAGAACCTTTGTGTAAAAGAGATTGCGATGCGAGTCAAGCAGCAAGACAAACTTAAAGTAAAACGCAGCATATGCACAGACACACATTCATACGTCCAACAGCACTATTTAACTAGAATAGTTCAAACTTGGACGACGGCAAACCATCCAGATATTCCTAATTTAATAGTTTTGGGTTCAGTTTTCCCCAAATGAGCTTCACGCAATCCTACCCTGTGCCCCTCAGGACTACGCAATCACTCAAAACAAAAGCGCAAACTTCCCAGAATTAAGTACAACTTTCCCCCAAAAAACATGGAGCCTCTTCAATGCTTCCACAGCATCACCATCCACGCTCCTCCGCGACTTTGTACCCACCTTCAGAGACCATCAGCCTGTGCACGGCTTCTCGTCCTTCTAGCAGGGCTATCATTAGCTTCGCTAGGATTTGCACTGCTCCGGGTCACCCTGCGACCGCTGCTCACCGCAGGACTACCATCAGCATCACCACCCTTCCTGGTATGTTTGACAGGAGTGCCACACACAGCAAGCTCTTCCACAGCAGCACTGCTCTTTGTCCTTTTAGCAGCATTTGTGGCCACCTCAGTATCACCCTTGCGCTTGTGAGACTCTTGCTGGCTTTCTTTGTTTTCAACCCCGTTGGAACCCTTCTTGGTCTGTTTGGCAGCATTTTCTTTAACTAACACAGCCACTACTTCAGGACCGCTCATCTTGGTGTTCTTATCGTCAGCATCACCACCTTTGTGCTTCTTAGGAGGTTCCCTTTCCTCCTTGATGTCAACAACTATCTTGACAGAACCATCAGCATTCACAGGGCATTCTGTCTTCTTATCCCCAGCATTGTCTTGCTCATCTTCCTCCTTCCCCACAGCATCGTCATTTTCCTCTGAGTCGCCACCACCACATTCCTCAGCGTCGTCGCCACATTCCTCAGCATCATCATCATCACATTCCTCACCATCTGAAGCCACCTTCTCGTCAGCTTCTTCAATAGCCTTCCGTTGCAATGATTCGATTAGTTCCATCATTTCTCGGTTTATCTGAAAACAAATCACCAACCATAACAATATGAGCAACTTTCCAAGTTCTAGCATGCTTCAACAAACTGATAAATATCATACCTGTGGATTCTCTAAGAAGTCACATATGTCAGTTGGGCAGGACGGGCACTTCTTCACAATCTTCTGAGCCCTTAAAGTCCGACCACCGCGGCTTCTATCTCTCATAGAGGACTGGCTTTCATATGCCCCCAGCAAACAGCCCTTGCAAAAATTATGAGCGCAGGGAGTGGTAAGCGGCTCATTAATGACTTTACGGCAGATGGAACAGCCAAACTCTGCAGTATGCAACATAAACAAATTCTGAGAGACTGCTCATGATAAAGCTTCATTTCTTTCAGGCTATAAAAAACAGCATTGCTAAAGGCACCTAAAAAGAAACCACACAGAAGCGAACCTTTGAGAAGCCTTTCAGCTACAGACATGTGGGCACGTTTGGCCATTTTCCGAACTTGCTTGTCAGTCTCAGGATCCCCAGAGGGAATAGGCTTTCTGCTCAGAGGCGGAGGCACCATCCATTTCCAAATACCTTCTTTCACCTGTTACAAAGAATATGAATCAATCCTAACACAGTTCAGTAATGTTTACAAGAGGATGACATAGATGATATTGTTGCAAAGAGGAAACAGATGGACATACATCATAGTCCCAGGCAGGACGGCCTTTCCTCTCTGTTATATCTGTTGCAGCCTTCAGCTCGTTGATCTTGGGCAAATCTCTTGGACAGTCACCACGAGTATCACTTAAAGCCACATCATATAGTGTCAGCATAACAAAACCTTTCTCTAATCGACTATGGTCTAATAGTCAGAAGAAGAAAGCAAGAATGTTGTCAAACCTGGTCCAAGGAGCCGGCTCATTGTCACAGCGTACAAAAAGATAGCGGCAGACTTTGTATGTACCCTATAGCAAGAAAGCAGAAGAGCATTTAATACTATTCCATAGATAGCACAATATGACAGCTGAAAAGTAGCTGCGTAGCCACAGGAGAACAAAGTGTAAGAGAGCTAAATGCTATGACTCTTCAAGCCTGTACCACACAAATTACCTGAATGCCAACTTTCCTCCAGCATTTCTCAATTCTGTAAACCCCATCATACCTCACACCAGATACAGGAGCATAAGAAGAGCGCTTCTCTTTGTGGGACCTATTAAGAGGATGCAGTTGGTTACCAGGTTAGAGATAATAAGAAATGAACTGCTAGCATATGAACAAATAATCTCAATATATGAACAACACAAAGCAACATCATCACTGGCAATGTAGTGTTACAGCATACTATATAATCACAACTACAGAAGCATTAAATCACAACGACATCTACTAGGTATCAAGAAGTATTAACACGGCAAAAAAAAAGAGCATACCGCACAACACGGACAGGGTAACCCTTCAAGCAACTAATACGTAAGGCAGCATTCAGCTTCTCAAACTTCTGATCGAAGGATTGCTCCTTGTTTGTACGCTTGTTCCCACTTAAATCTCTTCCACCACTGCATAAGTAGATAGGTATTTGAGTAGGCCAAACACGAGTAAGAGAAAACGTACAAGAATATAGCAAGTGATAAAACTAGCTCACCTTCCAGTATAAAGGAACCACTCCCCATGGTCTTCATCATCTAGATATCCTCCAGAGAGTGCAACAGACTGCGCACCATATGTGGACTGGCCAGCAATACCAGCCACATGGGGCAAATGAGCACCCCACTGCCGGCACTCAAGTCGGTCTTCCCAATTTTCCCCAACTCGAACACCAAGACCCCTCTTGGGGTCATTTTCAGCAAGAATGGGCCCAAAATGATCCGGAGGGATAGTGACAAATATCTGTCCACTCGAAGCATTTGCTTTTCCGGTCTTCTTAGCCCTCTCAGTTGTAAACGCCTTATCAGGCCTATCATCATTGCGTATATAGTGATGTGTAGCGGCTGAGGCAGATGAGCTGGCATTCTTCGAGACCTTGGCCATGCGGATAACTTCAACTAATGCAGAGTTAATCCTGGGCTGGGCAGCCATTTTGGGTGGGATGGGTCCCCGACATTTTCCACACGTCCTCTTTCCATTCTGGATCCATTTCTGGAAGCACTTGAGGCAGAAATTGTGGCCGCAGGGAGTCTGCACAATTAAGATACACACCGATTAGAAATGTTGTTGAAGTGATAATACAAAAGTGAGATGCTATGTTTACCAAATACTAGTAAAAATACGCGAGGACGCATAGATCAAATAACTCCTATACAGTGATGATAAATGTTGTTGGGCAGATTATAGAAAAATAAGATACTATGTTTACCAAATACTAGTAAAATGTGCAAGAATACATAGATGAAACAGGTAAAGCCCCAAAGCATTGCAGTTGCAGGGTCGCAAAAAAAGAGGAAAGAATTTGCTGCTACATTCAGTCAGAAAAGAAATGTTGTTGAAGTGATAATACAAAAGTGAGATGCTATGTTTACCAAATACTAGTAAAAATACACAAGGACACATAGATCCAAATAAATCCTATACAGAGATGATAAATGTTGTTGAGCAGATTATACAAAGCATCGCAGATGCAGGGTGGCAAAAAAAAAGAGGAAAGAATTTGCTATTACATTCAGTCAGAAACATGATTAGAAACGTTGTTTGAAGTGAAAATATGAAAGTGAGTTGCTATGGTTACCAAATACTAGTAAAATACACGAGGAATACATAGATCAAATAACTCCTATACAGCGATTATAAATGTTCTGATTAGATTATACAAAGTAAGACACTATGTTTACCAAATACTAGTAAAATAGGCGAGAACACATAGATGAAACAGGTAGGCCCCAAAGCATTGCAGTAGCAGGGTTGCAAAAAAGAGGAAAAGAATTTGCTACTACATTCAATCAGAAACATGAATA
Organism: Eragrostis tef; assembly: GCA_000970635.1. Taxonomy (NCBI): domain Eukaryota; kingdom Viridiplantae; phylum Streptophyta; class Magnoliopsida; order Poales; family Poaceae; genus Eragrostis; species Eragrostis tef. The sequence continues at coordinate 74,050 of LAPY01000774.1, forward strand.
GATTTGGGGGTCGAGAAGAGGAAGTGGGATCCAAGCAAGTATAAAATATATTATGATACAAAAGTGAGGTACTGCTATGTTAAACATCCAATAGTAAAATATACACCGATCAAATAGGGAAAAACATAAAGATATGGCAGATATTAGTGAGCAGTAGTAACTGAACTAACAAGTTGCAGGCAAGAAAAAAAAAGGAGGAACGGATATGCTACTGCATTCAATCAGAAACATGAACCGATCTCATCTATTGGGGTTGGGGGATCCGATCCGCGGCGCAACAGAAATGAAGAATGAACACTAGATTGCGTGGGGGAAGGAATCACCGTTACGGGTCTGTCGGGCAGCTTCATGCAGAATACGCAGCTGAAGTTCTTCCCGACGATCTCGAGGACGTCGTCCC
>LAPY01000774.1:105202-119829 GCA_000970635.1 Eragrostis tef
CATTATACGAAGTTATACGAGCTCTTCAGTAGTCAACCCGTCAGTTGCTCGTCTACTAGTTCCTATTACTTTGTTTCTGTTAAGTATCCACACCCATGTCGGGGTGGTTTGTACCTTTAAGGGAGTGTCTCCCTTTCCTCTGTACTCTGGTTTAATTGGCTAATATATGAGTACGGTTAAGTATCAAACAAAAAAAAAATGATGCATGCAAGGTGGGTCTAGGAAAAGCCATAAACTGACAACGACAATGTCCACACATGAATATGTCACACCCAAATGGAATACATTAAATCGAAACAACTAACAAACAGGATATCCATTTTTGCTCGTTATGATGCACGTCACAAGTTCTACAACCCCAAGCAGATTTTATATGCATTGAAATGTTCTTGATATGTTTTCCAGTGTACACGGTAGTATTGATCAATCTAATTAAGTACAGAACACATATTGTTACTTGAAACTTATTGTGCAATGTTATCCATCTTTTGCTGCTCTACCGCTATTGTGACAACTCCCAGATGTACCAGAAAACCGCCTGTAGATGCTTCTCAGTTCTTGAACTGCCTTGATTTTAGTTAAATGGCCTCTGAGTGTTCTTCGATCTCGGTACGTCCAGCATCACTTTCAGCCCCACCATTAACTGGCACGTCAGTGGCAACACCAGATGTACTTAGAGCACCATTCACCTGTACCTCACCAGCTGACTCAGTACTGTCGCTCGAGGGTTGCTTTGGAAGGGCCTTTGGTTGACGTATGGCAGTTGCTGCTTCTGGCATGACAACACCTGGAGGCTGAGGGGGCACCCAGCGGCGCTGTGGAGGCGGTCTTTCCTCAACCCCAGTGTTGTATGCCAAAGGCCTAGGCTCATCCGTATGGAAATCAGGGGCCTTCCCATTCTGGTGATATAAAGGAGCATGGTTGTCCTGGGCTTCAAAGTATGATCCATCATTACCTAACTGAGAGTTGGATCCATAACCAGGCCTCTGCTGTGAATATTGCTGCATCTCCCATGGCTTTTTCATGAAAGTCAGTTTCAACTGAAAGACATCGATAATGACAGTAAAAAATCTACCGACAAGGGTGCTGTCTCACCTTACTCCCAGAAGAAGACCTATCTCCTCGTTGCGCAGAGGATACTGTCTGCTCAAAGCACAGATATACAATCAGGGCGGTGGTTCAAGTTATATAGGGTGCATGCTTTGAGTAAACTGATAAGTTAAATAAATGAACAACAGCAAACAGATGCTGTTTTGAATTATAGTAACATATGTGGGAATGGTCGAGACTATAAATCTGTAAAATATGTTTTCAATAACCCAAGCTCATGCAATTATAGAGATTGGTCAGTTTAAATTTGTAAACACATCTGGCAAACAAACATATTTAGAGATCTGTTAGTATGTACTGTGAGAAGTAAATGAAGTAGTCAATGCTATCCTACATGGGCTACAAGGCAGGAGTTTCTATGCGCATAGTTAGAAATGAATTACATACCCTTTTGAGTTTTAGCTATGCAATCTTACTACAATGTTTCTTTTTTTTTCCACGGGCCCGAATGCAAGCCAAGAAAATGAGGGTGTGTGTGGGGTGTGTTGTAACAAGTCCTTATCCCGCTTTCTTCTTAATATAATGAATGTGCAGCTCTCCTGCGTTATGTACAATCAGATATTATGTGTAAAAGAAAATGCAGAAGCAAGAATTAACATATGGCTAATTCTCAACTGCATTAAGGCTACGACATGTCTAGCTGATTTGCAAAATATTGCATTTCAGGAGTTGATCAACTCAGATGTGAAACATCCACACACTTTTTATGCTGGAACAGTAGGAGGTGTCTAACAAAGTTGGTTAAAGTAACTGTACAACACAAGTTTGTTCATTAAAGAGTCAATCCAGCTATTTTGACAGCTATTCCTTATTTTTGACTAGATTGTTTTTTCCAGCTAGCCTGGAGTATGAAATTCAGGTGTCATCAGGCACCCGAGTGACCAGCTGAGATTAAAAAAAAAATCAATTTATGCCAACAATAAACTGATCAACTGCTTACTTCTGCATAGGATCTTGAAAATGACCCTGGTGTAGGTTCAGTAGGTGCTGGTGCAAATGAAGGCCTTCCTGCTCAAACAAGCCAATAGTAAGCACGGACAAGGAAACGCCAGGCTCAAAAGGGCAGAAAAAGAGAGATCACTGACACAGACCTGAACCAAAGTCACTGTTTGGCACACCATACATATTGGTTTGCTACAAATGGCAAGTGATCAGAAATTAGACAATGATGCAAATCATGAGCACATTAGTGAGCATAAATGTGAGACAGGCGTTATAACTGCACACCTGAGAAGCTCTCCATGAACTGTTAACTGACCCTGAACATTGTGATCAAACAAATGATAGTGTTTGTCAGATTCTCTTACCTCAATAATTACATATCAAAAAAGAAAGAAAGAGGACTTTCTAATCTAGGCTCACATGTAAATGATTTTAAATAGCATTACCGTGGCATAATGTGGATTTCTTCTAATACATAGGCAATATAAATACTAAATATTATCGGATTTACGATGCAAAGAAGATCTAAAAGATGCTTTATAATTTCTGATACTGACCATTCTTCACAGCAGGAGGGACATGATCTTCCAATGGACGGTACTGAGAAAACCTATCCTCTCTGGTAACATTTATGGATTCCCTTCCATGACTTAGTGACTCGCTCAAGGATTTTAGCTCTTTAGCTTGGGAATCTAAAGCTTGTGTTAAAGTCACAAGTATCTTCCTTTCTGTTAACAAGAAAGCGACAACATAGAGTAGATATAAGGCAACTAGATATAAAATTAAGTTGAACAGAATTAATATTACTGGCGACACAAAGGAGACAAGTCATGAACAAGCACATGACACCTTCATCCTTTGAAGCAAGCAGTTCTTGGTTTGTTTTAGCAATAGCAGAAACTGCAGAAGCAGAAGCTTTTACAGCCTGTGCAGTCTCGTCATCAATCTTGGCCTTAAGTTGCTTCCCCTCAGCTTCGTCGCCTTCTGCTACGACGTTACGGATCCAGGACTTGAGCCTAGGAATGAACAGCTTCTTTCTGGGCCGGAAGTTTTGAATCGAAACATGTAAAGAGGTCGGTAGAGGAACCTTGACAAAGACAGCAGCGCTAACCCCAAATCCGAGCAATAGACCTGCAGCAAGGAATGCTTGGTACCAGCTGAACCTGGGCTGCGTCCGAAGAACGACAGGGCCAGTTGCTGGCTGCACAGATTGCCCTGGTGCGTAAGTTTGCAGTCCAGTGGATTTATTCTGGTTGGTGGCTGTATGTGCAAGTAGACAAAGAGTCCCCTGAGCTTGTTTAATGAAATCAACAGATAATCGGACAATAAGCCAGAAGAACTTATGTTACCCTGCTGCTGTGGGGTGGCACTCGGTTGCGGATCCTGAAGTAGCAAGCAAGAAAGGACAGGGCATATCAGTACAGTCGTGGTAGGGGAGGGAGAAGAAGGCTATGGATCTTACAGGCACTCTCCGGAAGGCCTCATCGATCTCTTGGGCAGTGAGGCCCTTCTTCTCGAGGAAGGATCGCCGGTAGACGACGGCGGAGCCCCTGACCTTGGGATGGGAGAGGAACTTGACGGCGTTCTGGACGTAGTCCTCCCTCATCGGCTGCGGCGGGGCCTCGAACACCAGCTTCTCGCCCCCGTCCGGTGCTGGTGCTGCTGATGGTCCGAGGATGGAAGCAAGATGGGATTTTTCAATCAATTCTCCAATTCAGTTATACGAAGGAGAAAGAAAGAAATTGAAGCCAGGAAAAGGAGCAGTTTTTGCGAATCGGATACCTGAGTTAGGGGATTGCTGGTCGGAGCCGGAGGCCATGGCGCACGGCGGGCCTCGACTCTCACCGGAGTCTATCCTCTCTCCTCGCCGCAGCGGGACGGGATGGGAGTCGTCGTGTGGCCTCGGGAACAAGCCAGTCCAAATTAGTTGGTGTCTGGGCTGGGCTTTACCGCAAATATTATCGTCGTACACGCAACCAAACTTTCAGCTCCACCAAATCTTTCTGCCCCCTTCAAAAAAAAAAAATCTTTCTGCCACTTTTCTTTTCCCTGATGAGATGCCGATGTATCTTTACTCCTTACTAGTAACAATGCACGTACGGCACGTACGTGTCTAAAAAGCTTAAAACTATATTTAAAACGTAGCTTAAAATTATACGCCAATCTACGAGCAGTCAAACAACATGGCAAACAATCTCTCACAGGCCCAAATTGAAACAATTGCGACGGAGAGGCTTGTTTACCATTAGTGCATCCTTAAGTTTTTCGAGTATTAATATAATCAAATAAGGATCCGAACTCTTCGAATGTGCAAATATTTCTTCGTTAGAGCAAGATTTATTTGTTCGAACAACATTTTAATAAATTAATCATGTTTCTTTCTCTTTGTCCCAACAGTTACCTCAAGCACCTAATGTGGATAGCATTATCTACACCTGCGAGTAAACACAATTATTTCCCCCTCAACGAGCTTTTAATACCTTCATAAACAAAAATTATCCCCCTTAATGAGTTTTTATAACATTCATAAACAATAATAAGCTCCCCCTTAATGAGTTCAAGATCAGTCCATGGTCGATGTAACCATGACCTCTAAGTCGGGAACGTCAAACCACCAGGTAAGTAATGAATCAGAATAAAATGCATGTTATACAATGGAGACCAGATCATGGCCTCAGATCATACAATGGTGTCATGGCACAAAACTTAGATGTGTGAGCCATGCCACTTGGAGACCAGAAGGTTGACATGCATCAGGATTACTATATAGGGTTACACAGTATAACTAAAGGATCACATAGGCCTTTCAATCCTTTTGTCAAAGTAATTTGAGATCTTGAAATCATTACTTAATTACAAATATAAAAAAATCATTATCATTATTTTTTGTATTTTATAAAGGGTCCATACGAACATTTCATAAGAGTGATGATAAGACCTTAAATTTTTGTAGTACTAAAAGCATTACAAGAGTCTCATATACAACATCCATGATTTTGCAAGACAACAGGACTCACTATAGCTCTTCTTAAAGTCAGGTAATTCACTTATATCATCGTTAGATGTTGCATAGCAAAGTTGTAAATACAAAATTTGCCATCTTAAAGGACTGTGTTTCAATTGTTTTCATATAGGTACCAATTGTTTTTCGCACATAGGCACATAATGGTAAAAGTATTCTATTTTTATGGATCAACATTGCAAGCTTGTATGTATTTAAAGTCACCTCTGGAGACATCAACTTTTGTCACGCTTCCAGAGTGAGAACATGCATTCTGAGATCAAGACAACCAACAACGTTTTTCAAAATAGACATTAATCAGAAAGTGTCTGCAGGAGCTTTCATCTCACCCAAGAAAATTTCAAGTAGTTCATGTTTGTGTTGAAATAAGGATCAGGCAGATGAGGTTTTCCCGAATCAAAGCATTAACTTTTGTAGAAGACCCAACAAAGGAAGAAGGCTCATATGTATCAAATAGAAAATGTGTAACCTAATAGATGGTCCGATCATAAACTATATCCGAAAAAATAAAGAAATGGACCGGAAGACACAGAATCATTGTTCATATGAGTATATGTCATTAATGTCAACTTAACATTTAATATGTACAACAGATGAATCCTTGTGTGTAAATGTAGCAATCACAAATCAAGTGAACAAATGAAGGTGCCACTATTGAATTGTTTGTGTACCAAAAGTGGAAGTTTAATATACAAGTAATACTGAAAAAATGAAACTGCATGCTTCTCCAGAGATAAAATATGTATGGAAAGGAGAGAAAAAAAATGAACGACCATCCTTATCGGCAATGCCGCATCTCACTGCCAACTGAAAGTAGAGTTATTCAAGCATTTGACCATCACCACATAAAGCTTGCTGTCCCAACTGACTTTGTACTCAATCTCTCCACCAGCCTCCCTGCATCTGTCAGCTACAATAGGTTTCATACATTAGTTACTTCAACATATAAGATGCCATTCGAAGTGATATTTCATTACTATCATAAACCAGTCAAAATTATCTTGTGTACGTCCTGGTAGAAGAATTATACTTTTAGAATATAATCTTGCTATACTCTTTCGCAAAAAAAATAATTTTGCTATACTAAATAAAAAATACACACAAGTCACACCTCATGAGTTTCTGAAATGAAAAGAAAAAGACATTTTTATCAAGTCCTGAAATATATATCACAACATACCTCAGAATACGATATCAAAAATGCAATTTTTTTTGGAAAAGTGAAAAATCTTAACAAAATTATTTGAACTTGTCTCATTAAAGAAAAATTTGCCCACAGAAATGCAAACAAAAATTTAACTGTCCTGATACATCAATCGAGTTAGATGATTTAGTCTAGACTTGAAACAACAGAAATGCAAACAAAAAGTTATAAGATAGGAATTTGCCCACTGCACTCGGACTATGGCACAAACTTCTTGAGAAGAGCCACATATGTCAGAGAATATATAGTATGCAGTTCTGATGGTTACAACAATGATAACGAAATAAAATTACGAAGTACAATTTCCATTTTCCAGAGTGCATTGCGTGCTGAGCTAAAGAAAGGTACAGCAAAATAAAATTGAAAGCAAACAGTATATGCCACTAAATAGCACATTTGCCGTAATTGGGAGAAGAAGCACCTTAAAGCGCAGCTCTCCTGCGTTTTCAAGAAATAAAAAAAGAAGAAGCACTTACAACTTTCAGCATGAGTATTGTCAATACCATTGATGGAACAAAATTAAAAAATTCAGAAAACCACACCATTACGCTAAGTTTAATTTCAGCTCTAGCAATCCAAACTATAAGTCAGATGAATAGGTCCACAGCTCTAACACTCTAGTCTAACAAACCGATCGAGACAGCAATCATAATACTTCAGTACTGCAACACAATAAAAAGAGAAACAGAGTAGAGAAAAATATTTTCTATCCCCATAGTTGGAATATATTTCATTATCGACAGTTTCTTGAAAACTATCAACACAGTTTATATATTATATAAGTATGTTTTCTCCTGCACACCATGATATCTCCTGAAACAAACATGGATATATATGGTCTTCCAAAAAGATCTGATGATGGACTCATTGACATCATACATGATATATCTGCTCATCAACTCCCTCATCCTTGTGCAACTGAGGAGATCTCAACAGCTTGATATATCCTAGAGGCATGCAACATATCATAAATGTTATTAGTAAATAAAGAGGAAATTTAGAAGTGGTTCATCCATTGGCATTACATCAAACACATTATAGGCAACCCCCTCAGCATCCTTCAAATGCAGTGGGCCAGTGGCAGTGAAAAAAAAATCATGTGGAGCTCAACGCAAAAAGAAAAGAAATTGCCAGATTGTTTATCAAAGAAACATTTGTTTAGTACAACACACAAGTAGATCACTTTTTTTATCCTAGAGCCTACTCGCTGCTGGGTTACGAAAGATCAAACAGAAAACGTAAAAAGCGTTTCTGCTGCCCACTTATTTGAGCACTTTAGCTCCACCTAGTTCTGCTGGTGATGGAGTCAGATCGATGGGGATTTGGGGAGCTGAGGTGAGGACCGATTCAGGGGACTTGAAGCATGAAGTACCTTTTGATCTTTGTGAGTACTGGAGCATGACAACCGTTTATTCAACAAACCCGATTGCTTGTTTTCATCTACAGCTGATTCTAAAAAACGAGCACGATTAACTGGAAATAAACCAGCATAGCACAGTATTTGTCTGACATTTGTGTAAAAAGATACCTGGAGATTTATTTTCCTTCTGCTTAGCCGCCTTTTGCCGCTCACGGTACTGCTTGGACCGTTCTCTAGCCTGTGCCCGTCGTTGGCAACCAAATCATCATCGGCTGAACACAATATGATCAGTTGAGATTTACGTGATCGCATAAATGAATAAGAAAATGGCTTCAGAACAATAAGAATAAGAGGTATGTTTGTGCGATCGCGTAGGGGTGTCTTGCAAGTTACTGATCCAAGGCCCCTTGATCCGATGACATGGTTTCAATTTATGAACCTGTTCACAGAAATCTGAGAACACAGGACCGAAATTATGCACATCGAAATCGAAATTATGAAACATTATTTAGACTGTCACTTCCGTGATCTGAGCTCAACTTTCGCAGCTGCAGGAACAACTTATAATCCAACAAGAGCTACCATGGAAAGAAAAAATGATTGAGACAAAAAAAAATTGCGCCTGTAGCACGTCTGGCACCTGCGATGGAACCGAAACTCCTTGGAGTTTACTGTAGCACTTCCGGCAAAACGTGAATTAGATCAAATAGCGACTGTCTCCACGAAACAGGAGAGAAACTTAACAGAGACTGATTTAACGAATATTGTAGCGTGTCCGACAATACACAAAATAGATGGAACAGGGACTGAATCAACGAAGATCAACTGAAAAGGGCGCAAAACTAACCGTGAAACGAAGAAGAAGATATGAACCCACTACGGAAGCCTCGCCTGAACATATCGTCACCTTGGGCTCGTCCTGAACACCCGCACGATTCAAGATCACACACCGGCGGCCCTGTCCAATCCTTCCAAAAACTAAAAATGTATTCCATTGTCGAATATTTTTGGTTGCTTATCAAATTATGATGAAGGCAATACAAACATTATCTGGCTAAGCCTTTTCAATATCTTGGGCTGATGGGTACAAGTTTGGATAGACAACATGTACCCTCGTCTCTTTCTTAGATTATTTGTGTTCCCTTCCCTGCCTTGAAAAATCCGGCGCCGACAGATGGGGTCCACCCACGTACGCGAAGCCACCAGCCCGATGATGAAAAAAGGAAAAAAAAAAGAAAAACAGGCCATCCCGTTCTCCTCCCCGCCCTCGAGCGCGCGGTGCGCCACCACCTCTTCTCGCCGGCGCCGACGCACGGCTCCCCTTCCCAACCCAGTGCCCCCCCCCTTCCTCTCGACGCATCGTTCTCTCGCGCGCTTGGGCTCAGCGCCTCCCAAACCGGTTCCAAAAATAGGGAAAAAAAAGTCCCTCCCAAACCCTAGCGCGCCACCTCTGATGGATCCCGACCCGCAGCTGCGGCGTTCGCCTCGCTGGCGAGGTGCCTCCAGGTGGTGCTGCAGTGGTGGATGAGGTGGAGGAGAACTCCGGCGGGGAGGAGGAGGAACAGGAGGACGCCGGATCCGCGGACTCCAATAGGCGGCGCCGTCCATGGCCATTGCCGTCCAGTTCTGGCAGGGGCGCTCCGATCTCCACTTGATCCATGGGATGGGGCCGAGGCGACGCATTTTCCAGGCGCCAGAGGAATCTCGCCGCGACGGTCTCCTCCCCTTGCCCTGTCGTTCTCGGTGAAGAGGAGGGCGGCAGAGGTTTCTGAGGTGGGAGACGTCCACCACCCCCCGCCTCGCCCCTCTTCCATGGTGGCCATGGCCAGACCATGAGTCCATGACGCCGCCTTCCCAGCCCTTGCGGATGGGCAAGCTCAACGGCAGCATTGGAGAGGCCTCGAACTCCAGTCGTAATCTCCTTCTCTCTCTATCTGCCATTGGTTTGATTCTGATTTGCTCGACTGGATCAAATTGCAGGTCTCTTCAGCGTGTGCTCTCGAAATTGCAGGTCTCTTCAGTGTGTGCTCTCGAAATTTCTTATCTGTTCATACCGTTGTGCACAGAGCTAATTCTAAGATGGGATCTCTCGCATCCTCCCTATCAATCTGTTGATTTTGCTGAGGGGCTCGCCGTGCGGCCGGCATCACCATTGTCTGAGGGGTCGTTGTGCCGCCCCCCAGTTACTGCCACCCGAAGATTTACTGCACCGTATACCAATCCCTGCTGCTACCGTGGCTCTGTGGCTACACAGGTATTTCGCCTTCTCTTCTTCCCCCACTCCTCACCATCTCTATAAAACTTCAGCACTTTTTCCTTGACTTGGAGTAGGCCTGAGTGTTCAGATCTCGACACTCATTTTGACATTCATGGGTATGATCTGTTGTCCATAATTGTCGTATGTAGTCATTGCAATTGAATTTTGGGGTTGTGCAGTGAAATTGATTATACGTTTAATGGTTATATACACATTTGGGATTAGCTTCTCATCCTTCCAGTCTGCTTTAAAATCGTATTACAAATTTGGAGTGGCGATGGAGCAGTTTCTTTCTTTGATTTTATTTAGGTGTGGTCAATTTTGATTTCAAGGCGAGAATGTCATATGCATGTGTCGTAAAACTTTTTATCCAAACCATGGGTTGATTTATTTAGCTTGTGATGGGCAAATAAATTATAACATGTCTACGATAGGTATCAATTTCCAGACCAGGTACTGCACTAGGTTGTGTCATTTATGCACTTGATGTGCTTAGTTTTACGTATCAAGTATGCACCAAATAAGGAGAAGGTTTCTTTGTTGTGCTTTTTAGTATATTTTTGTGATGCCAGATATCTTGGGTCTCTTTGTTAAAACTGAGAACACTCTGTAAGCTGATAATTTATCATTTCTACGATTTCCCTTTTTTTCCTTTTTTTTTTTGGGTTCCAGAGTTAACCTTGACTCTGTAGTATATCATTGCCCAAGTGGTTACTTGTTCCAAAATGTTAGTGTCTAATGAATTGTATATCTGATTTGTTCACATGGTTAAGAACAATCCTTCTGAAGCGCCTGATGGTTTTTTTTCCTTGGTCCAGTTCCACTCATGAACCTTAAAGATTGCATTGTTCCACTTGGTTAAGATCAAAGGATCAATGAAGCACTGCATTGTTCGCTCAATATAGAGAGTGCAATGAATTTCTTTTTGCTGCGTGAACCTTTTCATTACTTCCTACCAAATTGGTTCAGCTTTACAATAAGAAGACAGTTTAATAAATCTGAATAAAGGAACATGACACGCCAAACCAAGAATTTGTTTTCCTCCACGTGCCTATTTGAGATTTGATTTAAAAAATTTTATTTCCGGCGTCAGGTGGATAAGAAATCAGGAAATAAGTGTATATATGGATTATTGACTTCTTTGAAGAACTGCATAAATTTATTATTTCGTGATCCTGGTGAATGCAAAGATTATTCCATGTACAGTATGAGTTCTATATGATACTCCCTCCATTTTTATTTGTGACACAGTTGACTTTTTCGTTGAACTTTAACCAACAATATATAATTAATTAGTTACTTAATATGAAATTAATATCATTAAATTTATTATCAAAAGCATTATTATGGCTAACCTATATATTTAGTTCTTTGTACAAAGTAACGCAAAAAGTCAACTGCGTCATATAAATAAAAATGGAGGGAGTAGCATCTTTCTTCCTAAATATTTAGCTGAAATATTAAATTTACTTGTATTTTTACTATTTGATTTGGTGAATTCCTCTGATCCATTACCTGTTCAAGAGATCTTGGTGGCAACATGAACACATTGTCCCACAGATAAAGAACAAGGTGCGGTTCTTTTATAATCAAAACCAGAGCATGTTTCATATTCATAATACAGTCGTTGCATATCTCTTTTCGAATCAAAAGCAGTGCATTGTTCTCTATTTTACAAGCGAACTTGACCCTTTGTGCGGATTATGCTCATCTGTTGCGGTATCGACAAAATTTTAGTTTGTTAACTGATTACAATAATTTAAGATTTTTGTTTTGATGTTGTTCAAATACTTAACATGGATGTATAGGCACTTTATTGTTAATTTGGCTTTATAGTATATCATGGTAGGGATTCATTTGTAGTTCGTGATACCACGTGCACAGTGTGGGGCACCCAAAACTGTTGTTTATTTAGCATACCATTGCATAAACTTGTGTATGCTTCTATCAAACCCTTTTATTATTGATCATTGATGCATTATAATCATCTTGTCACGTTTAATGCATGTACCAAGAAATATTTCATATTGTCAACATAATTTAACAATATGGCCACAAATTTAAAACATACTAGCGTAAAACTTCCATAAATTTACGCAGCTTCTATATCGTAGCATCACAAGGCCTTTGTTCTTGGTCAAAATCTTTGGGAAGCCGCTCTTTTGATATATGCTGTTGTTCAAGTTGTTGCCACTGGTTGTAGCTGATGCTGGCATGATTGTTGTGTCTTCACTGATTTTATTGCATCTGAATGGCGGAGTGGCAGTAATAACATTGTTTTCTCTTCAACCGTTGTAGGCCCATCTTGTGGTTTTTCACCCTCAGATATGGAATTAATGAAATCATGCCTTGCACACATCTTTGAAATTTTGAACAATTTGATTTGATTTTGGTTTGATTTCATTTGAGGCAAATGGAGCTATCCCTGCCCCAAAGAGCATGGATATGCTGGATAGATATTTGGGATCACTACATGTCAAAAGTTTTAACCAAAAACATTAGGGTTTACCTCACTAATAGTTGAGTTTTTAGCCTATGCCTGTTCTCATATCAACGATTATGGACTACTTAAAAATATTTGAAAGTATTATGTGTATGTTTCAGACCTTTTTCTGTCAGCCAGTGAGGATTTTATGGGTTTTTTTTGTGTTCTTTTGATTTTCCAGACACAAAATAAAAATAAATTTCTCATGAGTCTGCAAAAGAATCACTTGACATTGGAGTCGGTATGGAGTCTACCCTTACCTAATTAACTATCTGTATCTTCTAATACACCTTTTTCATTGATGGGTCTGCTCGCCTATGCTTCATTGATCGTGGGCCTATGGCCATTTGGGGTTGCTGCTGCTGATACACAAGTGCAACGGCTGCTAGCGCCAACAGCTACAACAATTGGATGAGCTAAAGATAAATGAAGTTCAACAGTAACTTGAGAAATTATAGCTCACAGGAATAATTTAACGATGCATTTATGTATGCACGAGGCCATGTAATGAATAATATAATGACTATTTGTTTGTTTCCTCTTTGAATGAAGTCTTACTATGTTGGGCTACTGTTTTCTATTTATTCTCCATGAGGCCATGTACTTAATAAGCGTCTAATAATCTGAGTGAATGTTTACAACTGTCAAAGCATACATTTTTGCTTGATTGATTTTCATTATAAATGCGACCGAAGTGCTGGCACAGGCAGTAAACTGTGGACATGTAGGATTTGACTTGTATCTGATACGAAAGACTGGACGTCTATGGTAGCAGCCATAATCTGTGGCTTCCTATTCTCTTTCTCAGTCTATGCAAATTCTTATAGAGTTATCTTGTTGGATTGATAATTGTTTTCCTAATTAGGCTGCACATCATTAAGACAGGCGGCCATGGCAACATGTTATACATACATGCCATGATTCGTATTATCTGGCCTTATGTCAACCATGATTCATACGTCAAAACCTGAAAATTTAATAGCATTTACCAGAAATGTAGCAGAAAGTTGAATAGCATTTACCACCCAAAAGTAAAAGAAATTTATGTTGCCAACAGTCAGTTTAGCAATGTAGGAGGATGAAATTTATCTTCATATCTAAAAATACAATTGCATATCTATAATCAATCTAATGTTTAATACAAATATAATATAGCTGTATGAGTAACATTAACAAGTTTATTAGAAAAATATTTGTGGATTTTTTTTCTTGCTAGCCCGTGGCAACGCACGGGCTCTTTTGCTAGTAGTTATGTATACTACATAGGAAATTGGCATGACAGGATTATTATTATTTTTTGGATTGGAAAAAATAGTCCAAACTCTTAAAGTTGGACACCAAAGACTCCAAAATTTGTAACCTGCAAATATTGAATGGCATCATCATTCGATAGCTGAAAACGAAAGTATCACTAGAATCAGAACTTTCAACCTGCAATATAGAAGAAATGACATCACCACTCATCATTGCAAACACGGCCACATCTGGTTCGGGGCAAAAGAAAAACCTCCATACATGATCACTGGGAGATAACATGCCCTAGATTTGACTGCTTGATTGCATACCGTATCCATGACGGACTTACACACACACACACAGAGAGATGAAAGTATCCATGACGGACTAGATGTTCGTATGTGCATAGTAAACTAGGATCTGGATGGCACCCTGGGCGTCCTACATATACCTACGCACGTAGTAGGTACGATCGATCAAATCAAACACATAGCTATCGCATCATCGTCGTCTGTGATCATCACATAAGCTGGGATCTCCAATCCAATGGCTCTGCCGCCGCCGCCGATGCTGGAGGCGGCGTCCTTCTCTATGTTGATGATGATCAAGCTCGCCCTCTTCACCGCCGCCTTGCTCATCTCCTGCTATGTCGGCATCAAGCGTCGCCGCCGCGGCCCCGCCTCCAAGGATCATCACGCCGCCGCCGCCGGCGGCAGCACCAACGAAGCGTCTTCATCGAGCTGCTATTGCAGTAGCAGCAGCAGATCGCGAAACAAGAGGGATGAGGACAGCATATCATGGGAGCCGGAGTCCATGACGAGCCCCGTGCTTCGCAGAAGCCCTTCGCTGTCGGATTGGCTTTCACCACCGCCAACTTCTTCCCTTCATCACTGAAAAATACATAGGGGCTGTTCGTTTTTTTAGTCAAGATTTTAGCCATTTGAAATATTGTCATTTAGAGTACTAATCAAAGTCTAATTACAAAACTAATTGCAGAACCCTGTGCTAATT